>SDVV010020065.1:0-13398 GCA_016164225.1 Gammarus roeselii
TGCAAGCATAGGTGTTGCTGGAGGCTGTGTAGCGGCGGTGCTTGCAAGCACAGAAATTACTGTAGGCTGTGTGGCGACGGTGCTTGCGAGCACATGTGTTGCTGGAGTCTGTGTGGTGGAGGGGCTTGCAAGCACATGTGTTGCTGGAGTCTGTGTGACGGAGGTGTTAGCAAGCATACATGTTGCTGGAGGCTGTGTAGCGTTGGTGCTTGCCAGCACAGGTTTTGCTGGAGGCTGCAGTACGGTGGCTCTTGCACACACAGGTGTTTCCGCAGGCTGTCTGGTGACAATGCCTGCATACACAAGTGATGCTGGAAGCTATAGAGCCGTGGTGCTGCACGCACAGGTATTGCTGGAAGCTGTGCGGGAGCGGCACTTGCAAACACATGTGTTGCGTGAGGCTGTGCGGCGGCGGTGCTTGCAAGCACAGGTGTTGCTAGAAGTTGTACGGAAACGGCGCTTGCAAGCACAGGTATTACTGGAAGCTGTACGAGAGCGGCACCAGCAAACACAAGTGTTGCGTGAGGCTGTGCGGTGTCATGTTGCCAGGTGAGCAGCAGTCCGGCCTCACAGCCTCTTCGGTTGGTGACAGGTTCAGGGAAGGATGCATGGGATCCTTGCTGCACCAATTGCTCCATCGACGGCTGCTAAGTTGTCGCAGCGCCTCCGGGCCCCACCTCCGACCGTTACGGTCGCCGTTACCGCCTGGTGAGCCGTGACTCCCGACACTGGCGGCAAAAATGCGATCACGACCATCCCTCCATTCCGTCCTTTGAGAGACTCTTCCTCCAGGGTCCCCGTCGCGTAGGCGTAGTCTTGTATTCTCGTCATCTGGGAGACTCAAGGAGCAGGGAATCCCAATTCGCACAGTGTTTTCTTGCCGCATCTGGGATAGTGACATTCCAGAGGACCACGTCACGTAAGTTGGACTTCTTTTCTAGTCAATTGTGAGACTTGAGCTCCTGTTGGGAACCTCAAAACGCTTCTCTCGTCATCTGTGATACTGTACCGTAGCGAGCAAAAAAAATCGTTCATGGTTAGTCTGTAACCGGTACTATGTGTGGACAAATCCTTTCAATGGGTAATATTAATCAAATTTCCGATGAGTTCATAGAGAGAGCGGAAAAAGGACATTGAAAATTTCACTTAGTTCAAATCATGAACGAATTTCCGCTCGGTACTGTACCTTCAGTGGAAACCAGTCACAAAAGTTTGACTGCTTTTCTCGTCCTTGATAGACTCACAGCGTAGTATTCTTCTGAGGGACACAACCCCTACCCTTAATCTTTCTCCTCGTCTATTTTTACTCGATCGTTGAGGAACTGCTGCGTACACGCGAAAGAATTCATCTTATTCGTAGATTGTGAAATTTTGTCTCCCAAGTCCCCATCAGAGACTCGAGATTCCTGCTTCCGGCTTGGTTAAGTGTACTCATTCAACAAGGGACTCCATTTCTTAAGCACAATTGCTGTTTCGACTCAAAACGACTGCAGTTGATGGGTTGTGCAATAAAATAACACACAAAATGCATTTGAATTCAGTCATTTCATTAGATTGTACATTATTTATAATGTTTTTTTCTTTCGGAGTTGTGTTGGGACTCAGTTCAGTCAGATAAATTCTTGCTAACTTTCTTAATTATTGATCAATCCAAATCCAATCATTGTCCTCTGTCGGGAGTGCTGGTGTAGGTGACTAGTAGAGGCAGTGTGGGTTATGGTTACCCGAAATCACAAGCCTGTTGCATTTCAACAAACGTTTAGTTCTTCTGCGTGCAAAATCCTCCGTTCTTTTTCTTGACGTTATTAAGTTGAAACATCGTGCAAAGTTGCGCTTATAAAAATCTGTTTAAAGGTGAGTTTGCTTTATTCCGAATAATACATCTATGATCGCAGGTTTGGAGACCTCGTATATAGGGCCGTACATGAGGTTGGAAATGGTATGCAAGGTGCTCACGATCAGTTGAATAACACGTCGATAACAAACAGGCACTGCAAACAAGCACTCTGATACTTTGGGTATTGATCGCTCCAACTCTTCCCATGGCCTGCCGTCGGGCCAGTACAAGAGCCCATAAACCAGGGCGTTTTGGTAATAACCAATATTCCGCGCCCAAAATTTGCATCCTAGACTTTTACACTCGAAGTGCCCAAATTTACAAGCCGTAACTCATCGAGCCGGAGTCAAGGCAAGTCAAGTTATTCATCCATAATCCTAGGGTCTTAATCAGCGGAGCTGAAGATGGACGACCAAAAACCATGAATATTGTTCCGGATGGGGAGGCAGCGAGGTAATGGTTTCGAGCTACTGCTTCGGCGAAACGTTCGTGCATCAAGCTTCAACCGCCTCCACATGTCATCTTTGGCTGGTTGCTTCATCCATGCTATTATGTTTCGCATCTTTTTTATGATGGATGACCTTCTTCAGAAGGACTGCGGACCATTTTTTTGTTATTATCAATGGATCAGTGTCGGAGGGTAATTATATTGTTCATTAGTGCTGTTGCAATAGGTCGAGCCTACCACATCGGTCGAAGGGCTCCCCTTTATTGCTGATAATTCGTAGTATAACTACCAATATACGCTCTGTAGGCAGTGCCTTGGATTGTTTTTTAGGTAGCATTAACATGATGGATCGGCTTCCAGGAATAGAAGCTGACTCGACTAATTGCATTATGCGGGGCTGGAATTGCCAAGAAAAGAGGGCTCCAGGAGTACATTTTCTGCATTGTTTGGGAAAGTTTCCTGTCAAAGAAAGTGTGTAATAGCGATTGAGACTTTTTGCATAATAGTTACAGGCTATGGCAAGTACGGGTAACTACGATGCCGGAAGGGCTTTAGAAAGGAGGCGGACATAACATATTCTGAACTTTATAATTACAGTGAGTGATTAATGTGGGTGAAAGGCTTTATTTTAGTGGGATAGTTGTTTATAAATATATTCCCCTCAATGCTTTGGACGGGTCGTTATCTGAGGGCACCGTTTCACTGTTATATACGTTTGAAGGGCTCAATTATAGAAATATCTGCCCTTGTTAACCCTACATACCATCCAAACAGCGCACGGATGGTGTGACGACATCAACAAACAGCGCACGGGTGGTGTGACGAGTTCAATAAACAGCGCACGGTTGGTGCGACGGCATCAATAAACATCGCACTGGTGGAGTGACATCAATAAACATCGCACGGGTGGTATGACGACATCGATAAACATCGCACGGGTGGTGTGACGACATCGATAAACATCGCACGGGTGGTGTGACGACATCAATATGCAGCGCACGGGTGGTGTGACGACATCAATAAACAGCGCACGGGTGGTGTGATGGCATTAATAAACATCGCACGGGTGGTGTGACGACATCAACAAACAGCGCACGGGTGGTGTGACGACATCAATATGCAACGCACGGGTGGTGTGACGACATCAATAAACAGCGCACGGGTGGTGTGACGACCTCAACAAACAGCGCACGGGTGGTGCAACGACATCGATAAACAGCGCACTTGTGGTGTGACGAGTTCAATAAACAGCGCACGGGTGGTGTGACGACATCGATAAACATCGCACGGGTGGTGTGACGACATCAACGAACAGCGCACGGTTGGTGTGACGACATCAATCAACTGCACACGGGTGGTGTGATGAGTTCAATAAACAGCGCACGGGCGGTGTGATGACATTAATAAACATCGCACGGGTGGTGTGACGACATCAATAAACAGCGCACGGGTGGTGTGACGAGTTCAATAAAAAGCGCACGGGTGGTGCGACGACATCGATAAACAGCGCACGGGTGGTGTGACGGCCTCAATCAACAGCGCACGGTTGGTGTGACGACATCAATCAACTGCACACGGGTGGTGTGATGAGTTCAATAAACAGCGCACGGGCGGTGTGATGACATCAATAAACATCGCACGGGTGGTGTGACGACATCAATTAACAGCGCACGGGTGGTGTGACGACATCAATCAACAGCGCACGGCTTGTGTGACGACTTCAATAAACAGCGCGCGGGTGGTGTGACGACTTCAATAAACAGAGCGCGGGTGGTGTGACGACTTCAATAAACAGCGCGCGGGTGGTGTGACGACATCAATCAACAGCGCGCGGTTGGTGTGACTACTTCAATAAACAGCGCGCGGGTGGTGTGACGACATCAATCAACAGCGCGCGGGTGGTGTGACGACTTCAATAAACAGCACACGGGTGGTGTGACGACATCAATCAACAGCGCGCGGCTTGAGTGACGACTTCATTAAACAGCGCGGTGGTGGTGTGACGACGTCAATCACGCTGTTAATCGGAATAGTAATGGACGATGGCGACGTCTTCGGTCAATTTCAACTCTTTCGGAACTATTTATTGATTCATATATTTATCTCAAATGGGTGACAAAATTTAGTTACTGGATTAAACTATGTTAACATTTATATGAGACGTTACTTCAGTAAGTAAATCGGCATCAACGACTCCTAATTACTGCGCCTGAACCCAATATTTGGCATGCGATTCGTCTTTGTTAATAACCACAAGCGAATGCAAGGTACTTTGATTAGAAACTTCAAACCTTGATTGTTTTATAAGAAATGTACGCGCTTCAACCATTTGGATGACTTTGATCCGCAAGTCACGATTCCTCATCGTTGCGTTTAATATTGGAAAGTTGTGTGAAACGTTTGTTCTCAGCTTGTCACCATTATCAAGTAGATGCATTGCAGGACAGCTGGACCACGAAGGCTGGAGCTATTGACGACTAGGTGATAATTCACGGAAAACCCACTGCCAACAACAGAGCGTTCTCTCTCAAACTGGTTACATGAAGTTGGCAACGCTTTGTAAGCCCTCGTGTGCTACGTTTTTATTACTTCACGGATTATTTTGTAGCGAAATCTTAATTGGAAACGAGAGTGTGTTTGTGGCCCCACTTCTTAGCATACGCTCCATTGACGACAGTTTTTCCCCTCAGGCCACAGTCCCAAGCAAAGACCTAACAATTGATTGGCTGTAGGTAATCATGAAAATTGCGTTCCCTCCGATGCTCGCTTCGCGCAATTAAATGCGGCCTGACATCACTGCATTATATTTTGAATTGTTTCATTTGGTGATTTCACATGTTACGTGAAGGAATGTCTTCAGTCGTCAGTAGATATAATCGGCTATTTTTTTTATTGTTTTTCTAATAATACAATTCATAGCAGTGACCTTAAGTATAGAAAAGGCAGCGCTGCCACTAGAGCGCATAATAGTGTGACGCATCCAGTGACTGATTCTGAGCCAGAATCCTCCCTCGATTTTCCTTCACCTCCACATTGCTCGATGCGTTGCTTTGTTCCCTTATTTTGGGCATAATTTTTTCAGTCTGGAAAGTTAGGTTTTTTCTATATCTGAATAGGTTTCATTTCATTAGACTGAAGTCTCAAAATTTCTCGTTAATAAACAAATACTGGACACTCATGAGCGAAATATCATTTAAGACACTACATTCTGTTGACTGCCAACGCTTCGTAATTGCTTCCAGTGGTGGTGACGGTTTGCCCGAGTCGTGTGAACTGCCTACAACCATGCAGTGCCATTGACTACATTGCCGCACTGCATTGTCTCGGTCTACACCGAGGCAATGGGGTGTCAAATCCTTATGTGATAACCCATTTCAATTGTACAATGGCCTAATTTTCCAGCCTTTACACAAAATTAAACAGGTGCAGGAATGAATTCATCATATTTAGAGCTATTGGAAGCAGAAAAATGCAGTGGAATTAGGGCCCGCGCAGAATCCTATAGAGGGGCAACGCCGCGACTCTCATCTACCTATGCACTCGAGTAGTTTACTCGTTCTGTTAATGAGCTATTGTGACATATAATGGGCGTCACAATCATCTAAACAAGGTACTTACTGGGATTTCTTTCTTTACGGGGTATTGAACAATTTTAAGATTTGCTGTGTCTTGTTATGACTTTTAATTCGATGCTCGACCACAGCAAAATGTCGGCGTTTGACTCATTGCTTCTCTCGCGCTCAAATAGGTGAGTATCCCATCTTGACTATTATAAGGTCTTTGTTGACAGATTTTACTACAGCGCACGATGCATCGTAACTTCGACTTGGGAAACCACATCAATTAATAGAAAAGAGTGCAATACATGTATCATTTTATCGTTGACAAAATATGTACTTGCCGTGCAAGTGTTCATGATGAGTTAAGCCCGTTTCTCGTATTTTTGAACACTGGTAGAAAATGATAGAAGGAATGAGAAGCTGTTGTGAAATGCATTTCTTCAAACGTTAAATTTTTGTTCTGTCATACTCCTGTTCATCAGCAGGAACAGTGGTTTGCGTCTAGTAGAAACGGTACCTATCTTCCGGTTCTCATAAACTCGATGTCTTGTTGGTGTCAAGTGGCACATCTCAGAAAACAGCAGAACAATGATCACAGCTTTTCCAATTTTTTGGTCTGACGAACTTTGTACAGATACCTACATGTGAGCCCTACACCACGGTCGAGTCCAACACCGCTGCTGAGCCCTACACCGCTGCTAGTACTACTCAGCTGTTGAAACATATACAGCTGCAGAACACCGCTACTGAGTCTACACCGCCGCTGAGTTCTATACAGCCACCGAGCCTTACACTGCATCTGAGCCCTACACCGCTGCTGAGCCCTACTTGGCTTCCTAGTCATTTACAGCTGCAGAACCCTACACCGCTTCTGAGCCTCACACCGCTTTTAAGACCTACAATGCTGTCGAACCCATCAGCTCCTGAACCCTATCACACTGCTGGGCTTTGAACAACGGTTGAGCCATAAACAGATGTTAGGCCTTACTCCGTTATTAAGTCTTACACCGCTGTTAAGTCTTATACAGCTACCGAGCCCTACATAGACGCTAAACCCCACGACGCTGCTGAAACCTACACCACTGATGTTCCACAAATGCTGCTGAGCCCTACACCGCTGCTGAGCCAAACGCCGCTGCTGAGCCGAACGCCGCTGCTGGGCCAAACGCCGCGGCTGAGCCAAACGCCGCTGCTGATCTCACATTGTTGTAGTTTCATACACCGCTGTTGAGCCCTAAGCCGATGCTGAACACTACACTGACGCGGAGCCCTACCTCGCTTCTCAGCCCCAACTGCTGCTGAACCCTACACAGCTGCTGAGCCCTAGATCGGCGGTGAGTCCTATATTGAGTCATATGTCTCTTTTGAAAGCTACACCGCTTCTAGGCTATGCAATTTTTATGAACCCTTCACAGCTTCTGGACCCTACACCGTTTCTGTGCCCTACACCGCTTCTGAGTCCTACACATCTGTTGAGCCCTACACCTTTCCTGAGATCTACGTTACTGTTGAACCCTACACTGCTTCTAAGCGTTAAACCGCTATTGGGCCATACACCACTGATGGGCCCTACACCACTTCTGAGCCCTACATAAATTCTGAGCCATACACAGCTGATGAGCCCTATACCGTTGCTGAGCCCTACACCGCTGCTCCCGGAGGCTGACTCCTGAGCCTCGTACAGCATGACTCAGCACCTTGGTGGCTTCAATCAACTGTGAGGCTCCGGAGCGGCAGGGAAGGATAAAACCACAACTTTTCTGGAACGGGGTAAATAACTGTGCATAATCCTCGTGTACTTGTATTCCAGTCGTCCGAGAGGAATGATGCAGAAGGCGTCTATAGTGCAGGAGAAGGCCCGCCTGTTATTATCGTGTCAGGGAATGTAAGCTGGCTGAATGCAATCTGTCTCTGAAATGGAAGCAACGTGTTGTGTGGAAGGGTTATACCTCTCGGGCTTAGAAACACTTTAACGCTTCTGTGATCGCTTCATCTGTTATTTTGGACGTCATTCCTGTGACATGTAATGTCAGATTGCCATCTTCCATGACACATTTTCGTGATTTATGCAGAGCATTTCCACGTACTGATACGACAGATTACGCTGTTAAATGAACCGTGGAACCGTGGGAAGGACTCGACTAGTTCGAGAATTACAAACGTATAAAACATTTGCTTTTACTTAATTGCAATGAGGTGTTGTTGGTTGGGGTATTTAATTTTTCCACCAGCGGGTGCAGTTCAAAACATGTTTACCCTTGATGACGTGTTCATCATACTGGCCATGCAGGGGCGTGACCACGAGCTGGGGGTCTTTGCTGTTTGCTAAGTTGTTTTGTCGTTAGTTTTATACAACTATCTGTCAACATCATTGCAGGTTTAATTAATCTTTTGATTTTCTTTCTCAGGTGCGTGGCAGACACTGTCCAGCATGCGTAAGTAATTTTAATTGAAGACTTCAAAATTACCCCATTAAATAGAGTTTAATCTCAACCCACGCTTATAAAGATGGTTTGATCATTTGTAAAAAAAACTCCGATGATTGCAGAAAAAGGTTTTCCAGGATTGCAAAGCCCCTCTTTTCTTCACTGTCGTGAACTCATACTGACATTTACGTGTTAATAATTGACCAGATATTCAACCAACTGTTTCACCGCGTTCACTCTTCCCCATCAGCGTTCGTAGGGCTGCTAATAGCTTCCAGGGCGTCCGTCGCTCTTCCCTCGCCATCCCCTCTTACCCACCAGCGCCTGAAATGGCTGCTTATGGCTTTTTTTAATTCATCGCTATTCCCTCGCTATCCATTCCCCACCCGCGCTTGATATGGCTGCTTGTAGTTTTCCTTCTCCTGCCATCCACTCTTTCTCACCATAAACAGAAAGGGGTGCTTGAAGCCTTTTTTGCGTCTTTCGCCCTCCTCGCAATCCACTCTTCCCCACCAGTGCCTGACTAGGCTACTAGTAACTTCCTTTGCATCCATCACTCTTCCCTTGCCATCCACTCGTCCCCACCAGTGCCTGACTAGGCTGGTCATAGCTTTATTTGCGTCCATCGTCCTACCTTTGCCATCCACTCTTCCCACCAGCGCATGAAGAGGCTTCTTATAGCTTTCTTTGCGTCCATCGTCCTTCCCTTGCCATCTATTTCAATCAGTGCTCAGTTCACATGCAATGCAAATGATACCCTCCAACACACTGCGCCAAGGTCCAACAGTAATATTGCATGGCCCAACACCCAGCAGGTGCATAGACGACTACCGCGTCTGTGTGAATCAGCTCATAAAGTAAAGGGAAATCCGTGGAGATGTAATTCGTCGAGGTGTTTCGTCGAGCTGCCCGCGTGATGGTCACCCTCAGATCGCTCCCCCGTCCACCACTGCTGATCGTGTCTCCTCATCGCAAGCCGCTCTGATACCCTGTCTCGTCAGAACCATGTGTGCTAATATTATAACTTCATCCATATAATAAAATACTTCAAACTGGTGTATGTAAAGTCGTTGTGCTGATACGTCATAATCGTGTGATGGAGCATCTGCCATCAGGGGAGCTGAGGCAATATCATCATCGCCACCATGGATATTAGCATATGAATATCATTGGGTCTTTCTATGTGGAAGGCCATGGGAAACCAATCGTCGTCTGCTCGAATACTCTGCTTTATTGAGTTTTTGACGAGATGTCTTCTTTATGATTCACGACTTGTATTTGAAACATAAACAACCGTGCAATGGAACATAAATGATACGGTCGAGAGTTGTATTTTTTTCATTTCTCGGTCTGTTCTAACATCCCTTTCAAGTGCGATCTCGTATTTGAATTTTTGCTAAGACAACTTGTGATCCGTAGCTCTAATACACGAGATCATCAGTTATCACTCTTACAAACAAAAGAGGTAAGCAATGTTTGGTTGATGCTATTTTATTCGCCCCTGTCGTGTTTGCTACACGGAACACAGTTAACGATTATTATTCGGTGGCCCTTGGCCTGCCGGCCGACATTGTCCCATTCGATTATCTCGTTGGGAGTCTGAACAGCGTTCCGGGGGGTCACTGCGACTATTCAAAATTCCATATTAAAACTACTTACCGGCTGGAACATGCATTTAAAATACACTGCATCCTCATTGGCCGCTACCAGCAGTCATATGGGACTATTAGGAAGGCCCGATACATTGTAAGATAGTTAGGGACCATCATTACATGTTCCATTTGGATGCGTTTGATGTTTCATAATGCGAGCGGCTGAGTTGGAACCAGAGGACTCAAGTCCTTCGGAACCAGTCGGCGGCTTGAGACGGTTACTTGCACTGGAGCGGCTCCGAGGTTGCGGTCCCACTTCGAAACCACCAGTCCGTGTGGAGGAACTCGTTCCACTGCCCGCCCTAACGAGGCCCTTTGTCTGAACCATGATTGACTTAGATTTTAATGTGCATTCTTGAGCGCAGGATATTGGTTTTCTTCATCAAGCGCGAGCCGTCAGCTTCAACCGAGCATTGACGGGAGGCCGTCGGTCGAGAGATCTCGGCATATCGACGAGTTGTTCAAGAGGGAGAGCGGCAGTCCAGAGCACTGCAGAAAATGCCAGAGGTTTATGAGAATCAAAGGCGAATGGTGTTGATGTGTTGCTTTCTGCCTGTCAGACGAGGTCTCAGAATGACTCGTGGGCAAGAATGCGAAATGCTGGGAGTTGCACTTCATGGTGGACAGCTCGCAGCCTTGAGACCGGCAATGTGGGATGGTAGATAATTTCTCTGAACAGAATGGAAATCATGCAAGGCCTCTTTCAATCAGAGGGATACGGACGAGACAATTCCAATATACACAGAATGGTGTTTAAACCTTGGTTAGGTAATAAATTACCATAGATTTCAAATTATGTTTATTGGAGACTTCCTTAGCAGACTTCAGATCCCAGAGCTAGTACCGTTTATGACACCAGAGTCAACAATCACTCGTTATTAATAGTTTGTTTGTAGGATTGCCCCATCAGTAATCAGGGTTAGCCGTCAGGTGTGCTTTGCCTCACACTCATCGGCTAGTGAAAGTGGTCTGCAATCAGCAGCCAATGTTACAAGAGTGACCGCACTGGGCCGGGTGCGGGAATAATGTTTGTCCCTTGCTCCGCTATGCGGTGCACCTGAAGTATTTTTTTTAAGAAAAGATCTTTAAAGTGTTAACCAAATTTTGATTTGTATTGACAGCGTGTAAATGCCACAACCATAACAAGAGGATCTAGATTATCTTGATCAGTTTGTCATCCTTGTATGCATGTCTGTAGATGCAGGGTATCACTGATGAGGTTGCCCGACATGTTGCCAGATATTATTTTTATCGTTTGCATGCCCTTGGCCAGCAACTCATCTATGTGAGAGGTGAGAAAATTACAACGTATCATCAGGGAGACGTCCAATCAAAGGTCGAAAAAATACAATTTTATGTATTTTCTAGTGAGCCTGTGGATAATGCTTCGCCTTTTCTTAGTTTTACGGGGCACCGGATGTCGTTCAGCATCAAATGGGGGAAGAGTTTTAAGGTGTACACTAATGTTTTTGCCAGGTCAATATTCAAATTTGTATTGGTTGCATATAAATAAACTTACCCAAAATCAACATAAGACGATCTAGCTTCTGTTTATTAATGTTTCATGCAAAATTCACTCGTCTTAGCATGCATGTCACCCATCTTAGCATGCATGTCACCCATCTTGGGATGCACGTCCCCCATCTTAGCATGCATGTCACCCATCTTGGGATGCCCGTCACCCATCTTAGCATGTACGTCACTTATCTTAGCGTGCATGTCACCTATCTTGGGATGTACGTCACCCATCTTAGCTTGCACGTCACCCATCTTAGCATGCATGTCACCCATCTTAGCATGCATGTCACCCATCTTAGCATGCATTTCACCCATCTTAGCATGTATGTCACCCATCTTAGTATGCATATCACCCATCTTAGCATGCATGTCGCCCATCTTAGCATGCATGTCACCCATCTTAGCATGCATGTCACCCATCTTAGCATGCATGTCACCAGAATTAGGACATCACTGATTCGGTTGCCCGACACGTTGCCTGATCAAGATGTTGAGTTCGCCAACACTGGCTAGCCTCTCAAGAACAGAAGTGAAGAAATTATCTCTTAACTTATTGGAGCTGTTCATTAGAGTTGGAGTGAATGATCAGACGTTAGAAAATTCTGAAATTTGGAGTACGTTGCTGATTGGAAAAAAATATTATCCTTTTTCGCTGTCTGCCACTGCTTGTGCTGAATGTGTGGTAAGTTACACTTGTAGTTTTTTTTATAAAATTGGTGACCGGTTTGCTGCATCACTTCCATCAGTCACGACTTCGACGGTCCCGATAGCTGCCTTATAAACTGTGGCCAATGTGTTCAGTTAATTCTGTCAAGAGCAAAACAAAAATATGTTACTGCTTATACTCGATATAAGATCGATTAGTTTTAAGACAACAAATGCAATGTTGGGGAGAGACAGTTGTGTTAATTTAATTTTACCTTGAGCGACCACGTCTAAATTGTATTATTTCGTGCAGTGCAATGTTTTCTTTCTTTTAATGTATACACTTCGTCAACACTCATCAAATATTCACCTGTGGAAATCAAACTTCTTCGAACTTACAATAATGGTAGTTCTTTCATGCTATTTACGAACCTGAGCGTTAGCTGAAGGTTCAAGATTTTATTTTTTCCTCAGTCCACGATCTGTAATTGGAGGTTGTCCTGACTTTTGTTTACGAGGGAATATCGCTTTGAATAATGACAACATTGGCCATTGGCGGCTCCTCTTGAATTATTATATAACTTCTCAGTACACTCACTGGATATGAAGGCATTTCCTTGGAACTGAGTATCATTCACAAACAATGAAGTTGCAGAAATTAAAACTCAACATATAGGTGCGTGTTCCTTTATATACCTTGCTATTGGTTATCCATAGCCTTCTACCATATTCATTTATGTAACTTAGTTTGAGTATGTAGAGATCTCCGATAAGATCAACCTCATCAATTAGGACTGGGCGATAACTTCACAAGTTCGATTAGGCGGTTGCCTCCGGCTTCCCTTCTCTCAATGTACTTCATCCATGAACTCCACGCGTCCGTTGGTCAACATTTGTTGATACTAACACAAGGGACGGCACAGCGATGGGGGATCGGATGTTATCAAAATACATTATTTGTTTTTTAGCCTTGTAAATCAGAGACTAAAGTGATTGGATGAGCCGTCAGTGGGCAGCACATCTCAACACCCTCCCCTGCTTAGACTGCACCCCTGGCAGGCACCATTCGACTTGCTATTAAGGGGCTAGAAACATGGTTGGGGCGATGCCCCGAACTGGACGAGGATTAGAGCTCATTTTTCCTGCGGTGATGCGTTGAAGTCGTGATCCAGTAATACTCAAAGCAGCTCATGTGACGCCGATACTGAAGCACATTGCCCTACTCCCACCGTGGGTGTAAAATTGTTCGAAGCTCACAGGTCACAATATAATTTTATTCTATGTATATATGTGAATCCGAATATATTTATAT
>SDVV010020066.1:0-13398 GCA_016164225.1 Gammarus roeselii
CCAGATGACGCTAGCAGCGTTGATGTCGCCAGATGACGCTATGAGCGTTGATGTCGCCAGTTGACGCTAGGAGCGTTGATGTTGCCAGATGACGCTAGGAGCGTTGATGTCGCCAGATGACGCTAGCAGCGTTGATGTTGCCAGTTGATGCTGGGAGCGTTGATGTCGCCAGATGACGCTAGGAGCGTCGATGTCGCCAGTTGACGCTAGGAGCGTTGATGTCGTCAGTTGACGCTAGGAGCGTTGATGTCGCCAGATGACGCTAGGAGCGTTGATGTCGCCAGATGACGCTAGGAGCGTTGACGTCGCCCGATGACGCTATCAGGGTTGATGTCGCCAGTTGACGCTAGGAGCGTTGATGTCACCAAATGACGCTAGCAGCGTAGATTTCGCCAGTTGACGCTAGGAGCTTGATGCCGCAAGATGTCACTAGCAGCGTTTATGCTGCCAGATGACGCTAGGAGCGTTGATGTTGCCAGTTGACGCTAGGAGCGTTGATGTCACAAGATGACGCTAGCAGCGTTGATGTTGCCAATTGACGCTAGGAGCGTTGATGTCGCCAGATGACGCTAGCAGCGTTGATGCCGCCAGATGACGCTAGAATCATTGATGCCGCCAGATGACAATAGGATTATTGATGCCGCCAGATGACGCTAGAAGCGTTAATGTCGCCAGATGACGCTAGGATCGTTGATGCCGCTAGCAGTGTTTATTTTAAGAGGGGTCAACACTTCAGTGGGAACGGTTGGAGATGAAGGCACTGGACGGATGACGGGTTGTACGGGGTATGGAAGGAACGAGTATCTTCAGAAACACTCTGAAGAATTTACTTTTAAATGTGTCAAATATTACTTCAACATCCTTTCACGAACATTGCCTGGAAGAGTCTTTCGGGTGAGCGGTTTAAAGCCCCGGTCTGCCTTTAAATGGCCGCAGTATGTGGTGAGAGAAAGGAGAGCCGGAGTGATGGATTCGGTACTGCCCTAGGAACCACTCTGCGATATGGGTATCGATTCGTTACTGCCCTTGGAACCAATCTGCGATATTGGCCTTGATTCGTTACTGCCCTAGGAACCACTCTGCGATATTGGTCTTGATTCGTTACTGCCATAGGAACCACTCTGCGATATTGGTTTTGATTCGTTACTGCCCTAAGAACCACTCTGCGATATTGGTATCGATTCGTTACTGCCCTAGGAACCACTCTGCTATACGGGTATCGATCCGTTACTGCCCTAGGAAACACTCTGCGATATGGGTATCGATCCGTTACGGCTATAGGAAGACAGAATTCGCAAAAAAATGTGACGTGGACTCGGATTAACCGATGATGACATAAGAGGTTTTCAGTTCCGATGTTTGGTGAAACGGAAATTAGAAGCAAACTGCGAGCTATTACCTTCTCATCTCCCAGACGAAACATCACTGGACTTGCTCCGTCAATAGGGTCACATTGTTTGAGCATTTCAAGGTAACACGGGCAGGTCACTGAAACCAGGTAAGAAGGACATGTATGTAATGATAGTAACTGGTGAGAGGACACGTTGTGGAATCAAGATGACAGTTACAAATTAGTGAGGCTTAGTAGCGAGGACATCAGTTTTAGGGACAAAACTCAACTCAAGTCCGACTATGAACTCAAAAATGTATCCATATTGCCGAGGCATGATTTGGCTACCAGACGCCATGCACTCAACATCCATGCTATGATTTCCAAGCTTGTCGATACCTTTAGGCTTCCTTACGCTATCAACTATCAAGTAACATATCAAATACTATATGTCAACTTTTTTGGTCTGAAATTATAACATTGGAACATCGACCTTCGTATTATCCTATTATCAAATGCTGGACTAATGGGTGAACACATTAGGATCTAGTTAACGTGGCAGGCGCTGTGCTGATATAACGCACTATCTCCCCATTAATCGTTCCTCTCCCCAATGCGGAAAAAACCGCTTGTTAGATTTCACTCACATCGTCGTATATGGGTGATTACATGTCACAAGGCGAATGCTCCACACCAACAGTTTGATTTGAAATCAGACCTCTACCTACAATAAATGTCTGTTATATTAAACATGGAAATATCCGCTCGGTTCAGCTTTCATTCATATATGAGCTGCTATCACTAAAATTGATTCTTAGTGTACCGCTGGTGGAGCAGTCATCGGTTATCTATATAAGGTATACGCTTCCTTCGCATGCGTGGCATCTGAGGCGGGTTGCATGAGGCTAGCGCGCAGCTGAGGAAAAAATGACCAGTAACATTCAGTCAGTGCGCGCCGCAGAGGTATTTGTCGAGTGCCAAATAGGTAAGCCGACGGCTTCAGGGAACTTTGTCCTGGAATCATTTTGCGTTTATTTAACAAGATAAGTAGCAACACAGATACCGGGCAGCTTATTCATTCACGGTCGCAGCGCCCTTTTTGAGTTCATACGGCCTCAGAGTCATTGCGACCAAACATACCTTATTTGCCTTTACCTTTGGGAATATAATGAAAATAACGCTGTTTCTGGTTGGTTACTTTGACCAGTTCCCTGCGTACCTATTCCAAAATCGGTTTCATCGTCAACCCTTCAGGCTGCAAGAAGTATAAGAGAGGTTGACTGGATCAATACCCTCACCCAACCTCTGAGTCTGGCAGCCCACTCGCTAACTCTGAGTTACATAATAAGGAAATATCAGCTCTACAGCTGTCCATTACTCTATTTCGGCGCGATGGAAGTCATGACGAAAAAAAGCAAGCGATCATTCACCTACCATACCGTGGGCGGAGCACTGATGTCAACCGTCACCAATGCAGCTCCAACCCCGATGAATTGAGGTGCCCTATTGTTTACCACAGACATTTATGAGAGTGCATATTCTGTGTGCATACTCAGTATTTCGCTGGAGCCGAAGATTTTTCATTTCCCTGCCTTCAACCGGTACTTTTCACAGTAAATTCGCGTGAGGTTAAGAATAACACTCATCATCTCCAGCATTCAAACAAACGCAACACATCCTCTTCCCTCCAATGTTAACAACAAAAGTCGCATCGACAATATCTCGTTTAGCAAAGTTCAAGCAGAAATAAGCGGAAGCGCTTAGGGCAAAAACTACTTATATCCATCTTCATCTCATTTAAATTTACGGGCTATGAAACAGCTCGATAAAACATTTTAATATGCTTGGCTTTTATGGTTGTTTAGAGGTTACATGAGAGCAGAATAGGACGCTGTCGAAATGTAAGACACGGAGAATGGTCTTGATTGGGCGTCGTCTAGCGGCATGAAACAAGAGATCAAACAATGAGGGGTGCTTATTGGTCGTTTAGTGCTTAGTGAAGCATAGGAACCAATAAAGACGGGTCAATGACGGGCGTCGTTGGGCGGTAGAAAATGTACAAAAAATCTAACTAGGACTGGTCCTTGTATGGCATCGTCGGTCTAGAGGAAAAAAAAGTTCAAACAAAGATGGGCATTCAATATAAAATTATTTCCATGTAATATAATATCGCGGGTTTGCATGCCATCTGATGTCTTTCTTGACCGTGAACGAAGGCGCGAAAATACCCGCGGCCGAACAAGAGAGGAGAGAAATCAGACCAGACATCCTGTGCTCTACCCTCATCACGTGCTACCCTCCTCACCAACAGTGAAGAAGCGACAAGCCAGACACCCCGCTCTCTACCCTCCGCACGATTTTACAGATTTGGAACTATACGAACGCTAGGACAGTAGTACAAACTCTAACAAACGCCGCCCGTATTCGACTGTAAGGCAAGTATACCGACTAATAGTAAGTCGGAACTAATGTTTATAGTCGACAGTTCGATTGAAAACTTTCCAACAAATGTTCAGTAGTTATACGAAGATGAGCCCAGCGTTCGCGCTAAAATTAATCCCGCACACGCGCACTATCGCCACTTCACTTCACCTCACTGTCATGGCCGGACACTGTCATACCGCTAAAAATCTTCCATTCCCACGTGCTTTCTACCTAACGATGATTCAGCCCACACGCATTTTCCACCACTTCAAAATCTGCCTCTGTCATATCTGCCACCGTCATTACATCGAAACAGGCGTACCAACCTAACAGTTATCACTTTAATGAAACTTTAATAAAAAAACGCTAAAAAACGGCATTACGTACCCTACAGAAATACGTATGTTTGCCCCGCGGGTTAGAAATACGTCCCTTTGCCCCGCGGGTTAAAAACACGTACCCTAGGTTAGGTTAGGTTGGGCACGAAAAGTTTCATTAAAGTGATAACCGGTAAAATGGTACGACTGGTGGCTGATTCTGATGTGGGCTGAAACAGATTTTCGACATAATGTCACTGTCACATATGACAGTGGCTGGTGTGACTGAGGAACGCAATGAATGTTCGCTGTTAGAAAATGATACCGTAGGTAGGTAGTCGGAACAACTTGGGGCTAATAAGGCAGTTGGCGGAAATGATAGGGGTTGACCTGACGTTAGCTATAAAAGAATTTAGCGCCAGGGATAGCGACCCATACGAAGTTATTCTAAAATAAATATTGCATGTTTAACATGCCTATCAAGAACCAAGAAGAAGAGCTGTTCAAGTTAGACATAGGACACACTGCTGCAATGCTGTTGACACTTATTGAACAGTCATTAAATTGTTCTGTAAATCCAGAATTTGAATCTTGGTGTTTGTATGCTTTGTGAAACAGGTCACTAGGATTTTTTTGTATATTTGCTTAGTGAAATGTAAAAAGTCAACAGAAGGACTTTGTTTAGTTGCTAAGTGAAACCGGTCATTATAGCACTTTGTTAATTTGCTCAGTGAAACATGTCAGCAGGACGACTTTATTTATTTGCTTAGTGAAACAGGTCACCGGGAGTAGTTCGTTTATTTAAAAAATAAAGCAGGTCTTCCTGAGATTTGAGTATCGTATGTGATTGCAGACCCAGCCCGGGCTGTGCATCCCGTTGAATTTGTTTATGAGTGTCGATGTGGCCTGTAGGTGTGATTGTCGCAGTTGGCTCAAGTCGTGACTGTAGGCTGAAGCCTGTGAACAGGACGGCAGCTGTTGCATGTATTTTGTGGCACGTGGACAGGACTGTAGGTTGTTGTATGCAGACGTGACTGCAGGCAGCTGTGTGCTAACGTGACTTCAGGTAGTTGTTTGTAGACGGGACGCAGGTTCTTGCATGCAGACGGACCGCAAACAGTTGCATCCAGACAAGACTGCAGGCAGTTTCATGCAGATGGGACTAAAGGTAGTTACATGCATACGTGAGTACAGGCAGTTGCATACAAATGGGACTGCAGGCAGTTTCATGCAGACGGAACCGCAGCCAGTTGCAAGAAGACGTGACTGCATGCTGTTTCATGCAGATGGGACTGCAGACTATTTTTTTGAATACGGGACTGCGCCTGTTTTCTGTAGACGTGACACAGCGCCCTACGTTTATTTCATTGTGAAGCCGGACACCAGAGAACAAAGAATTAATTTTCTGTATAGAACTGGACATTCAGAGCTCTGCGGTTGGTTTCTGTACGAAGCTTGACCATCCGGACCACATGAATCAGTGTCAGTTTTGTGTACATTGAGACTGACAGAATACGATACGAGTCTATACATCAATGCATTTGCTTTGTCAATACAGAAACCACTACGGAGCAATCAATATCAGCAGTCATGGTGGGTGGTATGTATGTATGAATAGACATACAGCCGTTTCCCCCTAGTTAGGGGGGTGGCTAAGTTAGGCAGACACAGAGGAGGGAGGAGCCTAATCTCCCCGCCACAAGACCGCCGTGTTCTTGCCGAGGCTCGAACTCGCGACATGCAGCACCAGAGGCTGACACTGCAGTCGGATACGCTAACCACTCGACCACGGCGGCCTAAATTAACAGTGAGAATGTTTGCGCGCATGTAATGTTATTCATTATTGAACAATTGAACAAGTACTTGTCCTGAAAGTCCTGATGAACATCATTCAGAACATCATCTGGATACATTTGAATAAATAATACTTCGCTTCATAACTGATCATATTGCACAGATTTCCGCTGTATTGAGCGCATGTTCAATGTCTCCGAACAGGGTTTTAGAACGTTATTGATGAAACCAAATGTTGCATCCTGGTGCACTGCTCATTCGTTCTTTTCGCATCTTGCCACATGTTTCAAGTGAAAAAAACAATTATGTATCATATTCTGCCTAATTGATGTAGATGTAATTTCTAATCCAATATGATGTATACATATAGATCTCTTTTACCATGAGACCTACTGTTTTCTTACTTCAAAATACTGCAATATTGTATGACTTGAGTTCAATATTATTGAACAATATTAAATGTCAAAATCAAATTATCTGTGCAAAATCTAACATGAATCATAAAGTAGTTTGAATTCATTGGTTGCACATTCCGTCAAACTTGAGCTCAACCACGCAGAGCCTCACTTCTTTGAGCTCAAACATGGAGACCCTTCCTTCTTCCCACTCCCCAAACCCTACCCCCAAACAATTGCAAACCCTTCCCATCCCATCAGATGTGACAAATCCGCCATTTGACACCCTCTTCTCCATACCAAGCGCTGACAACAAACTAAGTGGTCATATGGCAAAAACGTATATAATGTTCTCAGGAACATTATAGCTTATGGACTACTCATGGGAAGGATTCTGATATTTGTTGGTGATATATCCGTAGGGCAAGTCTATCCCAGGAAACACTTTTGAAGGCGCTTGCCCCCTTTTCCGTTGCGAAGAGCAGCCCATTCCCTGGCATCTGGCTGCTGTTTGCTTCGGCTCTCCGCTTTTTCTCCGTACACAAACTACCACAAACCCGACCAATTGGCCCATTAGCAAACTCATTCTCATTAATAACGTCAACCTCCGTGTTGGTTGCATCGAAGCTGGCCCATTGACGACGAATGTGGCGACGGAAAGACGAAATTGTTGTTTCTGCGCGACAAAAGAGACAATTAATGGTTGTGCTCTCGTGTGACGCTGAGGACCCTGGGTTGACGAAATAACACCTTGGGACCTAAACGCGGTTGCCTGGACACTTGAAACTGTGGCTTGTAGAAGTGACTGCAGCATGTAGCCTGTAGACGCGAATGCACATTGTAGCCTGTAGACGCGAATGCACATTGTAGCCTGTTGACGCAACTGCACATTGTAGCCTGTTGAAGAAACTGCACATTGTAGCCTGTTGATGCGACTGTATGTTATTGCCTGTTGACGCGACGGCATGATGCATCCTGTTTATTTGATTGTAGGCTGTTTCATTTGAACGTGACTGCAGGCTGTATGATATAGACGTGACTGCAGGCTATTGCATGGGAACGATCTTGCAGATGTGATTGCAGAAAATAGCCTGTAGATGTGACGGCTGGCTAGAGCCTGTACGTGTGATTGCAGGCAGAGCTTGTAAGCGAGACGGCTGGCTGTAGCCTGTTTAGTGGACAGCAGGCTGTCGGTTGTTGCCTGTAGATGTATAGTTAGCAATTGTCGACAGTCGAGTCTTTAGGCTGCTTTGCTTGTAGATATAACTGCAAGTTGTTGCCTGCAGACGTGACCGCAGTTAGCTGCATGACAGTTCTCTTCACTGTAGGCTGCTGCGTGTAGACGTGAGGGCAGGCTGTTGCCCGTTTACTGGACAGCAGTCTGTCGGTTGTTGCCTGTAGTTGTGATATATAGCAGTTGTCGACAGTTGAGACTTTAGGCTGCTTTGCCTGTAGATATAACTGCAAATTGTTGCTTGCAGACATGACCGCACATAGCTGCATGACTGTAATCTTCCCTGTAGGCTGCTGCGTGTAAACGTAAGGGCAGGTTGTTGCCTGTGGACGTGATATCAAGCTATTGTTGTCTGTAGACACGCTTGCAGGTTTTGCCCGTAGAAATTTTTAAGTGGAATAGTAGTCAGTTTATTGTACGTATTTCTTTTATACTATTTATATTCATGCTTATGCGTGAGGAGATACTTTTCACGCATAAGTGTGTTTTATGTAATTTTAGAAATGTAAACACGGAAGCCTCCACGGATTTTTCACTTGTTTGTTGCTAACCTTCTGAATATGTAGAGGGAAATGCTCTTCGACCAGCTCAATTGAAACACAATAAAACCGTGAAAATGCATCATATGAGTTTACTATGGATATTATCAAATTGAAGTAAATTTGCAGCGCCTACCAGGGTCGCTATATTTACTTTAGGTAATTATAGTCGGGTTAGGGTATTCTTGAAAATTTTCTTTTGATTATCAATCGAGTAACTGATGCAGACACCTGCAGTGATAACACCTGCTCGACTTGTGAAATGGAAATCGGCAACAGAAAATATATAATCAGAGCTGCAGATCCAGCAGTTGAACGAGTTAATTTATTATTTAATGGATACAATCTATTTCAATTGACAGCAATATAATTTGTTTCATGAATTTGAAGCAGATGTACGTTAAAGTCACCCTTGATATTTACTTTGTTTTGAGCTATATCGTTGTCACTGATATATTAATTCAATTCTTTGGGAAAAATCGTTTAATACTTAAGAAGCTCAACGTTAAACCATTCCAATTGTTTTTAACTCATTATTGTGATGAATGTCTACAGCACTATTCTGGGCCTAACGAAATTGAGTTTAGATGTTGGGACAGTTTTCGGCAAGTGATTTATCGATAAACAAACTTTCATTTTAACTCATGTTGTTATTTTTATACAAATATACACCAGTAAACAATAAAAACACAGTATGCGCAAAAAACTCCGGTATATTTATTTAAAGACGTCAAAATTCCCTTTCAAAACTGGAAACATTTATTGCCATGCAGGTAAAAACAAGTCGAAATGAAGTTGGATGGGGATGAAGCTCATCTTAAGAAATGATTTGACCCTCCGGCATAATCGTTCACATTAGAAAACTCGGACCTGCTTCCTGGAGAGTATTGATGAAGTTATTCGAAATATCATGCATAAAAGATCAAACAAGTCGATGTTCTTTACTTGTTCCTCTACTTGGAGTTTTGACGTCTTGATGGGCAAGTTCTTGAGGTTGTTATTTACAGATATGTTGTATTACGTTTTTGTTTCCATCATATCCTGACACGAGAAAAATCTAATGTTGAATAGTATACACACCATTTTACAGTATAAGTTGAGACATAGACGATGAAGA
The DNA here is from genome assembly GCA_016164225.1 of Gammarus roeselii. Lineage (NCBI taxonomy): Eukaryota > Metazoa > Arthropoda > Malacostraca > Amphipoda > Gammaridae > Gammarus > Gammarus roeselii. The sequence continues at coordinate 9,151 of SDVV010020066.1, forward strand.
CGGCAAAGGGAAGACTTCTGATAATATCTGGTACAGTCCTGTTTCAACACGACATAAATGATATGCTGAACCATATGCAACACTTATCTTGAAATTATGTCCTTGCGAGTAGGAAACTCAATGCTAGAGTTAAAGAAGAGGAGGAGGATATTCTAGGTCTAAAACTACAAATTTTATCGTTCAGAGCAGTAAACAAATAAAAAATGCTAGGGTGATCATCATTGTAGTCCTTCCTAATAGCAAACATGAACTTCAAAAAAAAGTGTACGGTCAACACACTGTTGTTTTAATGATTTCATAGTATAATGATTTAGATGTATCAAAACCTCTGTCTTGCTCTCCATATTAGCCAGTCAGACTGCATAAACTTGCAGTCTTTCAACATCCTTCCACAGTGCCTCTTCACGTCCCGGTGAATCAGATAATATTTCAAGGGGATGATCCAGTCTTTAGTATCATCTAAAGCAAGCTATATCCAAGAAAGTGACAAATAATGACCGGGTCAGCCGATTATTACACTGTGTCAGGGAATGTGCTTATGTAGTTACTGCTTCCCGCTCTCCATGGTCAGACAGAGACTAACCAGTGAAAAGGAGTATCGTAGCTACACGATAGTGTGCATGCACCTTTGGCAGTTCCATCGTGACTTATTTGTGGTCAAGCCTTTCGAGGGAGCGCCGTAGGCATTGTACATCTGACAGCAATAATAGTGGGCCGCCCGTTGAACATTGATTGAGGCAATATATGACTCGCTATTGGCTCCAAATACTGAGCGGACAGCGGTGCCTAGATGTGCAGGTCAAGGCAGCCTCCCGTTGCACCCCGCCATCTATTGCTGAACAGACAGCGCTCTCCAGCAGTGCGGGTTATGGCTGCCGTCCACCATCTTCTACCTCGATGACCGATCGTCGGACACCGTCATGAGACTATTAATTGGGCTTGGAGGGTACAGTTGGCAATACGCTGTTTGTCTCAACAATAATTTTTATCGTCGCCTTTATCGAGTTTTACATTCAGTATGAGTACTTTTTGCATAAGCCTGGAGTTGAAGAATGGCTCTGAGATGCCCATCCTACGACCCTTGGAGAAGACAGGACACAAATGGTGTTCTTATTCTTCATGTCCAAACAGTATTGAGATTCTTCAGAGCCCCGAAGGGGGCTCTTGACACGAAGATATTTCAGCACAAAGGGCTTTAGTCGAGCGTCAGTGATGACTAGAGCAACACTGGACAATGAAGAAGCTCCTCTCCACCATTCAACACGGTGGACTTTAGAAGAGCGCCAGCAATGATTGGAGCAATGGTGGACCATGAAGCAGCCCCTCTCAATCGTTCCAATAATAGTGTCTTTATAAGAGCGTCACCGGTGACTTGATCAATGTTAGACCCTGAAGCAGCTCTTCTTCATTATACCAAGACAAATAACTTTATTATAGCGCCAGCGATGATTGGAGCAATGCTTGGCACTGGGGTAGGTCTTCTTCATTATTCTAAGACGAATAACTTCATTTAAGCTTCACAGATGATTAGAACAATGTTGGACCCTGAGGCAGCTCGTTTCCATCCAGGACATGAGAATACATGCCAATGAGATGGTATAAGGTAACTAAGGTCACGTAAGTCAACGATCAAATTATGGAAAGAAAAACTGACCAAAACAAGATATGATGATCATTTTGACACGAAAAGATTCGTTAAAATTTAATAAAAACATAAATCATCAACCTTATTGTATAAATAAGAATATTTTTAGAGAGAATATACCAACAATAACGTTGGGAGACTTATGTGACAGTGAATTTATCATTGGAAAAACTTCAGTCTTCGACAAGATACGATCCTGCGTCGCAGGAATACGAGTCCAGCATTTTACCCACTGAGTCATCCAGCACAGCATAAGGTGTGATTCAAGCTTTCGTGGATATTGTACTGTTTAGGGTCGACTACTAATTCTTCTGTTTATCACTGTTATAGTGCAGTAACCCTACTCGAATATGTTAGAGAGAATATACCAATAATACCGTTGGGTGACTTACGCGACAGTGAATTCATCAATGGGGAAACAAAAGTCTCTTATGTTATTGTTGGTATATTCTCTCTAACATCTTTGAGCACGGTTATTGTGCTTTAACAATGATATAACAAAGGGATTGACAGTCGACCCTAAACAGTACAATTCCCACGAAAGCTTGAGTCACAACTTTTGTTGTGCTGGATGGCTCAGTGGGTAAAGTGCTGGACTCGTATTCCTGCGACGCGGGATCGTATCTTGGCGAGGACTGAAGTTTTTCCAATGAAGAATCTACTGTCACACAAGACTTTTTCTAATTAGCTCGTTAGAAAAATGCTTTGTTCGATTGATTGACTAGGGTTATAATCGGCTTAGGGAGCCTCTTCTTTGAAGCCAAACTCTCTTCGAATAGAATTTAAATTGTAGGAAACAAAACATTGCAAACTGTTCAACTGGCAAGTAGATAACATAACAGTCACTGAAGACGTAGTAACTTACTAATACATTCATACAAAGATAATAAATAACTTGTTACAGACATATTTACAGGTGTGGTCGAAGAAAAATCCAGAACGTTTGATATTCCCTACCACACGGGCAGTTGGTGCACGCTTCCTACCACACGGGCAGCGCGCTCCTTACCACACGGGCAGCTGGTGCACGCTCTGTCCTAGCTGTGCAGCGCGAGCTATCCACCTATATTTTACCTTTCTTACATTTTAATATGGATGGTACTTCCAAGAGAAGTTCGTCCAAATAGATCTAACAGTACACGAACTCGATCACGCATAAATTCACACACATTTTTCACTCCGTTCGGTGATCCGAGCAAGTTTCATAACTAAATTACGTTTGAATTACCATGGGAAGAATTCTGGAAATCTCAAGCATGTCCAGGCGACAGCTGGATTGAAATGCAGGGAAATATCTTCCGAGCAAGAGGCATCGTGTTGACGGTACAACACGTTATGAAAGTTATCACCCAGAAAGGTATGTCAGTTATTTGTAAATTGAATTCTTGGAGTAATTGTGCATCCTAACATATGAGTCATTTACATTTAACTGAGCGATTGCAGCTCATGTTTTATTCTGTTGAACAATATAATTGACACTAAATATTTATAGCTTTTATTTATTTCAACGATAAAAATGTCACTTCCACGTAATAAATTCTAACATTACTTTGAAATAATTTTAAATATGAAAAGTGTTTTCCGACTAAATGACCATACGCGCTGATGAAATTTTGTTACATGTTGTCTATGTATTATGGTACTGCTGTAATTTTTCAACCTGTCATTCAACCTAAATATATTTCAATATCCAGCATAATTTCATTCCGAATAATAACCCAATGTACCCAATGGTAAATGTTAGCCATATTCAACTCATCTACCTGAAGTCATAACATGTCTGCCCCTTGGTAACAGTATTTGTAATAGATACCGTGTAAGTCTTTGTCCACCGCTCAACAGTGGACAAGGATTTCAGTTTCTCCCTTACATCGATCGCAAATAAACGATGGGAACAGAAAATCAATTTGCTTATACCAATCTGGTTAGCATGCATGTGTTCCATCAAAGATCATGAGAAAATGTAACAATCAGTGTTTGGAAATGACTCATATATGATGAAAATTCGGTAAAATAAGTAACATGTCCCGTGGTTATATAAACTGGCATCGTTTCACTGAGTGACAACAAATGGCACGGTCAACAAACGTTACTTTAATTCCTTTTATCAACCCAGTACTTCTATTCTTCCACACCATTACTCCTCGTGGCCAGCAACCAAAGCTTGTCCCTTCTCCTTATTCCAATTTACGTTTTTTCATTGCTTTTCCTCCCAGCAGAATCAACATTGAGTGTCGGATTTATTCGTAGAACTTTGTTCGGTAATAAGAGCCTTTGAACTCTGAGCCCACTGGGAGTGGACTCTAAATATCAAAAACTAATTCCCGGCTGACCGGTGTATATCAAAAGTTTTAATCCACTTGTAAGTGATTAAAACTCTAGGGAGGCTTACGGGGTCATTATATTTACTGCATTGCTTTGTAGGAAGAAAAAAATACCAAGTGAAAGTTGATTTAAGTTCCCAAAATCAGGACCAACATTTCAAGGATGTTTGTAAAAACTCTTCATAATAGTTTTGTGATCGATGCTCAATCTTGACCCTGATGGCGCCGATCGCTGAAACTGTACAAACTCACCAATTCTGAAAATATCTACGAGCATTT
>SDVV010020067.1:0-13397 GCA_016164225.1 Gammarus roeselii
TAAATGCAATCCTGCAAGGTCCTGGTAGTTACATGCAGGATAGACCGGGTCGAGATAATATAGACTATGACCCAGGTCGCCGCGTGTTTTCTCCACGGTCTGGTGGTGGTGGTGGTGATGCTGTTAATAATAGGGGTATGCCTCGTGGTATAGGAAACTCTCGAAGAGGTTCGGGCGGGAGGTCCTCCTCAGTGAATGCGTCGGTGGGGATACAACATGTTACGACATGGAGAACCCGTGTGTGGAGTTAGTCCCTTATGAGGGAGAAGCAGAAGACGGCTATGAAGCGAATCAGGTGGGTATGCGGAAAGGAGATATATATATCAAGTGCAAAGGCACGGTTCATACCCTGGACGACTGCTGAAATGCACCTAACCAATATGTAGAGTGTTTCGGGTGCGGGAGGTTGGGGCATTTTACTATGAGATGTCCCGATAAAAACAAACCGAAGACAATGTCAAGCCCGAGACAGGCTCCTTTTCAAGGAGGTCCGGCACAAGGGAGGCCAGCTAGCCATCACTACCCCTGATGTCTCCGTTAGTTCGATGGAAGCTAATTGCCTCTCCAAACTGGGAAAGCAACATTCAGCGTATGCTTCCAAAGATACCGTAGCGGGACTGATCACCTCGTTACATGGTACGTCAACGGTTAAGCCTCTGAATGATCCGGAGAACCCTTTGTCAGTAGCAGGGCTCGACAGTCCCAGGGATGAGAGTGAGACTGTGACTGGTGAGTGGTGTGGTCAGTCTTGTATGGTACAACAACAAGGTAGTAACGGTGTGGTGAGTAGAAATCACCGTCTGTTGGTGTTAAATAAACAAGCTGTGTACAGCTCTTCAAATTCGGAAAGGGAAATCCGGATTCCAATGGTTACCATGGTGGTAAATGGTCGGCGTGTGCGTGGCTTGTTAGATACGGGAGCCGGTAAGACAATTATAAAGGCTGGAGTGCTTGAGGATTTGTCTAGGTCTTTGACCCTTGGGGTGCCCGACTGAATGACTTTAACAGACAGGCCACACTCGTGTTGGGTACACGAAATATTCAAATAACTTTAAATCCAAACGTTTGTAACTCAAAGGCGAGAGGCTTGTCCAATTCATTCCCTCAAAGAAAAAACCAAGTGTCTTTTCCCCATCAAGTGGTCGTAATTGATAAATGCCATTCAGCTCCTTATGAGCTACCGATTGGTACGGACTTATTGGACAAACATCGTGCGAAGATTGATTTCTCTCACAAACTCTTTACATTCGAAATTATTCACATAACACATAACATCACCATTAGTGACTTGAATCAAACCCAGTTCACATACAATACCAACACCGTAGCAGAACACACTCAATTTCTGTGCATTGACTCTACAGCTACTCCCATTACTCCAAACAAAACCAAGACAGAGCTTGTTGTGCATGCCGCGGACACTTTTGTGATTGGACCACTTGAACAGTGATTAGTTCGCAGCCATACAAAAATTCCCGAAGGTGAGTACAAACCCCTTCGCGGTTCAGCGGACTTTGGTCTGTTGGTGTCCGAGGCTCTAAAAAAATTAAAGAAGGCTCGGTACTGCTACTATTGCTAATTGCATCTCCCGTGGAATTGAAGGTGCTTAAAGGAACGCGACTAGTCGTACTGACTCCCACGAGAGATTTGGAATATTACCCTACCGGATGGACTCTAGGAACTTGCATCGAGAACGTAAATGCGATTCATCCTTACGGTATAAGTAAATTGAAGGAAACAACGATGGTTAAGCCACTCGAGTTAAAAGGGCTGCCACCCATAGCTGAAGACGAAGTGGATACATCAGCTGACCCACAACTTCAAACAAAACTTACCAAACTTCCAAACAAATATCGGGACGTTGTCGCGAAGCCTGGAAAACCATTAGGAAGGACCAGTGTTATGGAACAAACGATACTCACTGATCCGAAGCCGGGATTGTGAATCAAAGACAATATCTGCTACCGCATTCACATTTAGCCGAGCTGGATGGTTTGATATATGACATGTTTGATTGTGGAGAGATCGTTCCTTCGGACAGTGCATGGAATTTTCCGATGATCATCGTAAGAAAGAAGAACGGAACACCACGCGTTTGTATTGATTTTCGCCATCCTAACTGTTTATCCGTTTCCGTTCTCGCCATCCACTTCCGAGGATACCAGAACTACTGCAATCCTTGTTGAATGCCGAGTTTTTCTCGTCGGTTGATTTAGAAAGCGCCTTCTGGCAGATGCCAGTGGCCGAGAAGGACCAAGAAAAGACAGCTTTCACTTCTCGAAAAGGGCACTTCTATTTGGGCCATGCCCTTTGGTCTTGAATTCGCCCCGCAGGCCTTTTCAAAATGTATCGCTCTCAACTCGGAGAAGCGCTGGGTATTCACACTCTGGCGTATCTAGACGACATAATCATAGCGTCACCCACTTTTGACGCTCATTTGATATCTATCGAGTAGGTGCTACATAAGTTGCGCGCAGCATCCCTGCGTGTGAAGCAAAGCAAGTGCAAATTTTTAAAGCCAAAAATCAAATTCTTGGGACATCTTGTAAGTCCCGAAGGAATCCAGATGCATCCGGATCACCTGGACGCCATCAGGATCTATCCAACTCCCACGAACGCAGACCAAGTCAGATCAATCCTTGGACTGCTGAGTTTCGTGTCAGAGTTCTCACGCATCGCAGACCCATTGAACAAATTACTAAAGAAGGATCAACCTTTCGTGTGGACGGCCGAACAGCAGGAATCCATGCAAACGTTAAAAGAATGTTTGATGAAAGCACCGGTGCTTAGGTTTCCAAATTTTTCTGTGCTATTGGGAGCTGTATTGATGCAGCCCGATTCGAGCAGTAAATTACACCCAATCTCGCACGCATCAAGATTTCTGTCAGAGACAGAACGTCGTTATTCCATTACCAAAACAGAAGCCCTAGCAGTTCTATGGGCCCTCAAGACTTTTCGTTATCTGGTGTACGGTCACGAGATTACCATATACACCGACCATCGTCCACTGTCATTTCTGTTCAGAAAGTGCTTGCCAGAAAGTGTGCTGGGCTGATGGGCGGTGTTGACACAGGAGTACAGTCCAAAGGTAGTGTATGTGAAAGGCAAATTGAATAACCTGGCTGACGCATTATCCCGCACTCCTTACAGTCTTCTGACACTGGAAAAGAATGGTGAAGATCTCAAGGAAATAGCCGACAAGGAAGACTACGAAGAAATGCCGTCACACATCGCAAGCATTCAGGAGGGTAAACTCTTCCCAAGACTTTGAAGGAACAAGTCCCTACACTGGCATGGACGGTAGAAGAATAGATTAATGAACAGAGAGAGTACCCAAAGTTAGCCCCATACCTTACACACTTAATTACTAAAACACCCATCAAAACTCATACAGACCCACCAAAGGACTTGAAGAACTACATGATAAGTAGCGACATCCTGCATCGACGCATCACTGTTCAAAGGTGCGGCGAAGAGGCCATGTATAGGACCGTGGTCGTACCACAAACGTTAATCCAGAGAGCCGTATTGTTATTCCACGATTCATTCGAGTTTGGACATCTCGGGGTGGACAGAACCCTAATCAAAAACCGGACTCATTTCTATTTTCAAAACATGGTCACTTTGACCACTGAAATAATTAAGTGTTGCGCGAAGTGTCAGCGGTGCAATTATTTGCCTGCGTGGAGCACTCCTGTCCGGACTTACCCTTTGCCACAAAGACCATGGGCAGAGGTCGGGATGGACATCATGGGACCACTCCCAATCACTAGTTCAGGTAATAGATACATTCTTACATTCGTCGATTTTCTCACACGATACTTAGTGACTGTACCTATCCCTGACCGATCATCTGAGACCGTTGCGCGTGCCCTCAGAGAACACGTGTTCGCACACTACGGTGCCCCGTCACGACTCATAGCCAATAACGCATTGGAGTTCGTGAGCGAGGTGATGAGGCACCTGTGCGAACATTTTCATGTCAAAAAGGCGATCATTACCCCGTATCGAGAAGCTGCAAACGGGACAGTGGAAAATCGTAATTTCTCAGTAGCAAAATTGTTGAGTATGTATTGCGGAGAGCTCTCTCCCGAATGGAACTTGTTTCTCCTCGAAGTCATGATCGTCATTAATACCGCGTTTAACAACATCATTGGCAATAATCCTCATTACGTTCTGTTCGGACACGACCGAAAGCACAGCTTGTGGGACGGTCCAGAACCGTTTGAGCCTCTGTATAATTTCGAAGGCTCGGGTATTCGCGAGAGACAGGCCAAAATGACTCATGCATTCGTCATAGATCGAATGTACAATGAATTGCTCAAGTACCAACAGGAACATAACGTGCGTACCAAAGATCGCGATAAGCTAGTTCTGTATCAGAGAGTCTACGCCAAATATCATCCGAAACCAACAGAGTATCCCAAGCTGTCCCCCAGATGGGAAGGACCATTTGTGATCACCAAAATACATTCACCCTACAACTACACCCTACAATACGTCATTATAGATAAGATTCGCAAAGTCCATTTAAACGATATTTTACCTTGTTACCCACCTCGCGTGCAGCGACTTCGTCGAGGTTACGAAGAAGTCGGTTATGAGGGATTGGACGAACCAACCGCAGAAGTTGCCAGCGAGGAGGAGGGAACATCTGTTCTCAAATCTCTTGCATGTCAAGACACCCATATGGATGTAGATGTGCCGATAATGGAAGCCATGGATAGGCCTCCACCCGCACGTGAACAAATTATATTACGTTCGCAGTGGGTTCCAGACAACGAACACGTTCCACTCCATTGAGGAAACCTATACGGCTGTCAGATAAATATAATTGCATGTATATGCCTCTAGCATTGTTGTTGACCAACTAGCACTAAGTTAGTATTAAGACTAGCATTAAGTTAATATTGAGACAATATTTTCCCTTGTAGGCGCAATGTTGGCCCTCCAACTCATGACCCTGCTTCTTCTGGTGCTACTCTCTTACGGGACAACCTGCGCTCAAAACCGGGGAAGTACCGGGAGGGTGGATAACCTGGTACGTGTGCCTGGAAATGGAGTGGCTGCTAGCGACCAAGGTGCGGTAACCTTCGTACATGGCCAGCTGGTAGTGCGAGTGGAATACCACACGAAGTCTTTCGTCGCACGGTCTGCTGCTAGCCTGTTCGGGAGAGCCGAACACCTGGTCGACGCGTTGGGAGCGACGTCGATGACCCGAGCCCACCAGGCGGCGGTCTTCGATGCGCTTCATGCGATGTCTTACCATTTCCGGTTATTGTTGTCGCGAGCTGGTCGAGAAGCCTTGCGTCGCCTAAATTACCTTTCACTTCGTGAATTGGAAAAGGATTGACGCGTAAAGCTGGGTCGCGCGAGGGCAATGATGGCAAATGTAACGAGGGGACCGGTACAACGGACCACAGTGTCAGGAGAAGGCCCAAGAGCCAGAGAGTCAGAAGAGTATTACCAATATAATCAGGATGGAAGTGGTAGGAGAAGGCGAGGTCTATTCAAAATTGGCGGCGACCTGTTAAAGACTGTGTTGGGGGTGGCAACGGAAAAGGACATTGAAGACTTGAGAGACCATTCCGCAGATGCGAACTAGGGAGTGACAACTTCCATCCAGAAAATTAACGTAAACTTTCATCATGTCCAGGCTACTCTTACCACACTCGTTGATCAGGCCGCAGCAGCCCAGGCAGTCCTTGAGAAGTTCAATCAACAACTGAGGGAAGTAGACCTTTACGTTACGTTATGGAATGCCTTGATGAATCTCCGGGAAGGAATTCAGTACCTCCTTTTAGTGTTTATAGATGCCGACGATGAAGCAGCATATTTGAGGTTGGGTGCAGTGCCGGAGATATTGGGGTATGACCAGCTGAGAGTACTTAAAGATGAAGGAATTTCACTGTTTCATGACGCATACTCTTTCCCGTATACCTTCACCATGGCAAATTCCACCAGTGTCCTCTCGTCACTCGAACTGAAATCACAAGAGAAAGAGGAAACTTATGCTCTAATCCTGCCTTCTGTCGCGAAACAAAACACGTCACTGATATTGTTAGAAACTTTCCCCCTGGAAGACCCAGACACCAATCAAACCTTCTTGATCTGCAATTTGACCAAAAATGTAGCTTTATCAGACGATCGGAAGACATATGGGGAGAATCTTGACTTGGGGAGGTGTAGGGTGGAGGGAGGTATTTTTGTATGTTCCCCAGTGATCCAGTTGAGCAAAGAGGCAAACCCTTCGTGCTCAATGGAGAATCTGGTAAATGTGACGCAACAACGTTGTCAAATGGAGCATGTAAATATAACTCGTGTGTCAACCTGCCGGATGGGACGGGTATGTTTGTTGTTCATACCCCGGCCGGAATGGGCAATGTTGGACTGTCATGATAAGAGTACCGAACCAAAGTATGTAGAGCCAAGGAGGGCCTATGTGTTGCATGCCCCCTGTTCCTTGACGGCACCCTCTTTCAGTGTGGCCACAGTGCGCCAAGCATTCGTAACATTAGCCAATAAAAAGCTAGAGCCGCTCCCTATTCCGCGCATTTGGCTGCCAACCTCTGGGCCGATGCCCCAGATCGAGAAAATCCGTCGTGAACTCACAAAGGTGAAATCGACCTTGCATAGTACTGCGGATATCGTGGATGTGCTTACATCCATTCATACGAAGCGCCACCAGTACACCGTAGGTAGCGTGACGTTGGTGGCCATGTTGTTGGTATCTGTTGTCGTCATCTACCTAGTATTGAAGTATTGCAGACGACGCAGGTGACCTGACACGGCTTTTTCACCAATTTGTCATTCTCCTCATAAGACACCCAGACCGTTTCCTGCACCATTCCCTCCTCCTTCCCGCCCATGTCTCGATTCGTTAAATGAACTTGTACCCTGCAAGCCTCCCAGGTCCCCTCTGATCCTGTTGAAATTTATGACCAGAGATGAATGTCGGGTCGATGTGGATGCAGTAGGACGAGTCGTCCCGGAGACTCGCAAGAGGCGCGGACTGGATGACCCCGCTCTTGCAACTACGGCTGCTGCCCACCCACATGTGCACAGCAACATTGATTGAACTGGCCTACTGTTTGAATCGCATCCTGTTGCACCAGACGAGGCAACGGCTTGTCCCTCAGACATCGGGACCGACCTTGACCTTGATGGTTACGCTCGCTGGCCGGCCCCCGCTCCATCACGAAGAACCACACTCAGTCGAGAGACAACCTTGACGTTGGACACGTGGATCCGATTCACACTATCTGATCTATCCAGCACCCACACGCTTCGGCTGACCCGTGCTGTCTCTAACAGCCCGAGCCCAGGTCCGAGGGGGAGGTGCAGCTGGATCCCGCGTGCTGGAAGAAACTATATAAGTTACAGTATTATATGGTATACGCTACTGTATTATTATTAGTCATACAGCCCTCACTGCAGTGATCGTTTGAGGCGCAGCTGCGACCCCGCGATACCGGCCAGGATGTTGTATCCGCTATGCACGAAGTCCTTTGAACTTGTTTGTTGTAGGGAAAGCCCCAACAAGGTGGCCACCAGACGTGCAGACGGCGCGCTGCATGATGGAGAGGCCTGAAGGGGCCTGAAGGGACATGAAGAGGCATATGTGCCCTCAGCAACCGATGCTTCAATGTTGAACTAGAGGATGTTTAAACAGATGTTATTAGTATGTAAGGTTATATTGCGTTCGCGTTAAGGCTGGTTGCCTTGAAGTTGTTAAGATGTTGGCCCTACGCCTTTGTGTTGCATATATTCTTTATTGCTATTTGAACTGCGACATTGTTTCAAGGAGTGGCCCGGATTTTGTCAATCGAGTTGGGGGCGCTGACGTCACTGGTTGACGTCACGTTTAGACTATATACGGCGATGTCATCAAGTACCGGGAACACGCTTTGCTTCATAAGAATGTGAGCATAGCGTATACTACACGTCCTACAGCCCGCCATAAACACCTTTCGCAAGCCCTCTCTCTCTCCGCGGTAGACTTCAAGATTATAGACAACCCACCGTTCGCCGACGACTCTTCAAAGTTAGACGACTCTTCAGAGTTAGACGACTCTTCAAGATCGAAAGTACTTGTGATTCACCGCATTCTTCAGTAACCGGAAAGGGTTATATAGCCATCCCTTCATCAACAAAAGCATCGAAAGAGGAAATGTCAGCCGAGATCTACAACGTGTAAAGAAGACGACGCCCAGGGTACCTATTGGAAGACAGCCCAGGATCGCTGGAAGCTGTCGCGGAGGAGCACTTCCCTTCGGCACTCAAACCTTGCTCTGCAGTTCACTGACTCTGGTGAGCGCGTACTCTTGTCACTATATATCTACGTATTGGTATATCTATACAATGATTCAATTTGATGTTCCGAGGATTTCCGCCTACTGTAATTATGTCAGAGTTGATTCATTCAAGTGACCTTATTGCGTATGTGCTAAGATAAGGACAAGTATTCGTGGATGTATAGAATAGTACACATATGTATTTTGGAATTTTATTTTCTCGTGCGTCTCATAACACGCAATCGTGCATGACTAGTAAGGAATTGTCATCTGTGAGTGGGAAGTAACCTAAAGCCAGTCTCAGGGCTTCTCTTGAGTATATGTGAATAAAATAAACTAAGAGTCTTTTGTCGAATTTAGTCTTATTCCCTACGCATAGAAGCAGACGTATGTAACCTCACATATTATCTCCCAGACACACTCAACTGAGAAGCTGGAGAGTGTCATTTGGGTAAATACCCTAGCGAACTGAAAGCTTGTCGGTCATTGATAAGTATCTACCGGTACGTGATTTGATTGTCTTGATTTATTTGAATTGATCCGGCGGGCACAATTGTTTGACGTGGATATTATAAGTATAGAATATTCGATTTGTTACAAACTTGATCTTGTTGTTAGCTTATTGTATGTTTATTGTAAGACCATACTTCAATGTTTAGGAGGTGTTAGAGAATCCTCTAGGCAAAAACTTGTTGCATTTACGTTTATATGCATAAGTAGCCCGATTTACTATGATGGATACCATAGTGTATTACAATTTTTATTGGTAATTAGAGCAGAGTAGAGAACTACATAGTTATTTTAGTATTGTTGAATGTTTTTTGTTTAATCATAGAAATGTATGTTGAAGAGGTGTAAGTCCGTATTGCATCTCTGTGGAATTTCGTCATTGACCCCTAGCAAGTGTGTAGTTTAATGTTTTAGAATACGATTTACTGGATGGATTGGTCCTGGCGTAGAGACGGTTTACACTCTTTGATTGTCATTTGAAGCTCATCCATGTTCAACGTAAATTTGTAAGTTCTTGTGGACGTCGATCTTAAGTTCCATGGGTTTGTTAGAGAGGTTATGTGACAAGCTGCTTATCGTTGTAGTGATTTACTTAGGTCGTCAGTGAACAGATGCCCAGATTGTTATGGACACACTTTTTGAGACTCATGTCAGGCCCATTCTTGACAACTGTACCTGTGTATAGATTCTTGGTTATATCCAGGATGTGATTTTGCTCGACCTTGTTCAGATAGGATGGACTAAACAGATGCATGGTATGTCTGAGTTACTGTACCAAGACGGAGTGTTACCTCTAATTTTGTTAAATATCAGTGGTAGATTGCTGAAAAGTGATCTAGTAAAGCATTGAAGAGATCGTTGTTATGACACAATGGGCTTCGATTTTGTCCTATTATAGGTATTATATCTTAGTAAGGTTCAGGAGTTATTTCAGATGGAACGGGTACTGTAATTTTATTATTTGTTACGCATGAACTCAGTGTTAAATGTCAGATATTTTCAGTATGTTTTTTTTATGTTAGTATATGATCTTCGTCCTGTTTCAATTCACCTCAGGAGTAGGTACAGGATTATTTCACTTATATTTATTACAAAATCGGTAATGTACATCGGCATCATGTATTGATTGACACACACCTTCCATATTGATGTAGGATTTATCATTTGGGTATGGTAGGATACACCGTATAAAATAGTTAACCATTGTCGGTTAGGGTAGAGTAGAGAATCTTATTTAGCTATTTTTATTGTTGTTATACGTTTTAAAACGGTTATCATAGGAATATAACTGTATTTGATATACATTCGTCTGAATTTCATGGATTGTTGGGTATAAAATACGCTTAATTGGATGTAATGATCCGAAATATTGGTAGGTTTTACTTGGATTTGGGTCCGATTCCATATCATCTTGGAGAACTAATCTACCGGATTTGTGTAGAGTGATAGTGCTAAAAATCTTCAATAATGCAATGTACATCTCATTTATGTTATCCGCTCGCATGTCTTCACTAGATGCTTATTCCTGCATGTCTTAGTTTCATAAATGTTTTTGATCCGCTTACAGCTTTTACACTTAGAATTTATTAATTAGTTCAGGCTCTATTATGAGATTGCGTTCCAATTCAGAATATCTGACTCATTCAAGCATTCACCAGGCCCACTGTGGCATTTTTCCAATCCTAACCTATCCTAACCTAATCTAACCAAGGGTATTATATTTTTCCCGACTATTGCCAACATTACCGTTCATTATATTCTCGCAGATACCAAAATGTACCTAATTCTCCTAGCACTCAAACGTTCGAAACATGATTCTCTCTCTTCATGTTTTATTACCGACAATTTTGAAGCAGAGTCATATATACATTTTATTTTATTGTGCAATTTTACACTTCTTATACTTGATACCCTTTTATTACCCCATTTGATAATTCGATTTCCTTAAATTTTAGCAGGTTTTTCTTCACATGACATCTCTTTGGTATCACTATCACTGTCACTAGTATCCATTCCACCTGAAGTATCCCACGTTTTCCCCATATTTTCATTATATTCAATTTAGTCTGAGGTTTGGGTACACTCCCTCCATTTCCCCCAATCTTTATACGTTCTACGTTTGGTAGTTAGTGGCATTTAAGATTATCATATTCTATATAATAGTGTCCTTTGGAATGACGCCAAAACCCGAACGTCGATCTTGATTTGCTTAATTGTATCTCCACACTGCAAATAACACATATCGCTGTGTTTTTCTTTCTATTAAAATACTTCCATATCAAACTGGGCGACATCCTTCTACACCGAAAACACTCCGTTAACTGGATGAGTACAAATCTGAGTCCAATTTATATATTTACTTTTCACATGCATATATACAGGGTCGGTATCCTCACTGTGGCGGCACATGTGTCGACACAATGCTTATAAACAGAGTCGTTACCATCACTGTGTCGGCACATATGTCGATACAATGCATATATACAGGGGTGTTAGCGACACAGTGTCGGCACATGTTTCGATACAATGCGTATATGTAGGGTCGTTAGCCTCACTGTGTCGGTACATGTGTCGACACAATGCTTATATACATCGACTGGATCAGCTACACGGTATGTTATGGTAAAAGATCTATTCATCCTAACCTAACCTAACCTATTGTATCCAAGAAATTATGTAATTTCGATTGTCTTTTTCATTCTTGCATATGATTTTCAGATGAATACCTAGGCAACCTAACCTATCCTAACCAGCTTAAAGAAGAATTATGTGTCATCTTTCAATATATCCTGCCTACTTATGATATTTATTCATTGACTGGATCAGTTTCACGTTATATTATGTTAAAAGAACCAATCAGCCCAACCTTACCCCACCTATTATATCCAAGAAATTACGTATTTTTCAAGCGACTTTTCATGCTTACATATGATTTTTTTCAAGGTTTTAGGAATAATGCATAACAAATATCTCCACATGCCTCTACATTTTGATCAATCATATGCAGTTTTGATACACACATCCAATTTTGATCTAGTGAATCATAAAAAACGTAACCTAACCTAACTTATATACTATTTTCAGTCACTGGTATATTCATATGAACCCCCTCCACACGGTTGTTTATAAAACTTGCACCTAATTATTTCTACTTCGTGGTCAATCTCGACTCATATATGTTAGCAGAAAGGATAGATTTTCAATCTTAGATGGATTGAATGTTCCAAGTAATTCATATATTGTTTCCATCATCACACAAACGGACACAAGGTCTCACACTACATTTTTCTTAGTTTTCGTTCGATAGATCCTGGCATTACATCCATTGACGACTTGCACAGTTGAATTGCCGCTTCTTTCCTCTTATTTTCATATCCTTGACAATGATTTTATTTCAGATGTCTCCATACATCACTTGTGGACTTATGTTATTTCAATTTTATTTTTTTCTGGCAAAGTTTACAGACCCCCATCACCCCAAACCTTGCGACCAAACGACGATTCAAGCTATACCCAATAATTCCACAACAGAATCACAATCTTGACTGAGTATGATCTGATCGGGCTCTGATTTATATCCTACCAATCTGTAACACATCTAAATTATTTACCTCGTGATAGGTTTATGGCATCATTTCACGCCTTGAAACATATTCTTCTACCGTGTTCGGCAAATCAATGTTACCTCCGACTGACACGATGTTTGCAATTTCATCGCTTAACCTTTGAGTTTTAGAACAATATAGTCAATTGTTTTAGGATTTACATAGTTTTATTAGTATTTATTGGTATCACTTACAGACCTTGTTGGCACCATCAATGATATATACCTCGTTTTTTTATCTGTATCAGCATGCAACCATTCCCATCATCACTATGTATCAGTCTTCTCTCAAATTCAATCATATAACCCAGCATATCTTTGATTCAAAAACTACGGAAGCCTGTTCCATCCCCTTGAATCCATAAATGTGGATGCCCTCGATATCATATATGTTCTCCTTCTTCTTTATGAACTTTAATTATTCGAATCATTTCCATTCAAATGTACGTCCGATCTATATCCGAAAGAAATTCCATCATATGCTCCAGATTTTCTGTTGTTCCTGGGGAAAATTTATTTTCCACCAACCCGACTTCATTAGACTTGTGGAAGATTTCTGCTTGGATCGTATCAATTTCAAGATTTACCTTCTTATTTTCTTTGAACTCTGTTACATATGACTGAGATGTTTCGAAATCATTTACCCAAATCCTGTTTTCTTAATTCTTCTTCCATATATGGATAATAGTTCTCACTCTAATGATTCTTGTTCTCCGCATTTGTAGATAACTGATATCTCCATCAGTAGTCAATATATCCTCAAGCCAAGCCAACTCATCTTCGGACATTTTTGAGACGTAAACATCCATTTGATTTATTCTACGACGATGCGCCCGTCTCCGCTTGTTCTCCATGTAACACTGACTCCATTCTAGGCATGCACCCGCCTAACAGTGCTCGCCTTGGTGGTTATCAACTATGCATGTATGTATGTACGTGTATAGGGCTGTGTACGTACATGCAAGTGTATATTCGAGCGTATGTACGTG
>SDVV010020068.1:0-13397 GCA_016164225.1 Gammarus roeselii
TTGGTGCATGAGGAATGACCGAGCCCTATAGCTCAATGTGGCCCTCTGCATGCACAGGTTGGTGCATGAGGAATGACCGAGCCCTATAGCTCAATGTGGCCCTCTGCATGCACAGGTTGGTGCATGAGGAATGACCGAGTCCGACAGCTCAATCTGACCCTCTGCATGCACAGGTTGGTGCATGAGGAATGACCGAGTCCGATAGCTCAATGTGACCCTCTGCATGCACAGGTTGGTGCATGAGGAATGACCGAGCCCTATAGCTCAATGTGACCCTCTGCATGCACAGGTTGGTGCATGAGGAATGACCGAGCCCTATAGCTCAATGTGACCCTCTGCATGCACAGGTTGGTGCATGAGGAATGACCAAATAATACTTCGCAGCCTCTCTCAAGGTATTTGACACGAATTTAATCTTTTAGCAGTTTTATTCGTAAAATATAAACGAATGTTTTTATTTTGAAAAAACTATCTTTCAATTGCTATCCATTTACGTTATAACACAGTTTCATTCTCTTGAGAATGCATTCTGTGACATTTTGATGACTTTGATGTTCATAGTATCAGAATAGGTTTAGTGTTTATAAAAAGTACGATTATGAATTATCAGGTTAATTTGGGTTCACCGTTATTTCACTCTCAAAATCGTTGGTATAAAAATAACTTGCTACGCATCAACGTAGTTTATACATCAACGGAGACGCATAGATGATACAGTTTCAGATGTGCAATACGACGCTATCGGACAGCAATTTGAATTTATTGTTCTTCAAACCTAGAATATTTTCATACCTAAATTGTACTCATCTAGTGACTACTATATAACACCAAGAATAGTTAATGCAAATAGTTTATGAGATTTATCAATTGTTGCGAGATCATTGTTTATGCACCACCTTGTACTATTCTTGTACTTGTGCTATTCATGACGTCGACCATTCTGACCCTCCACTGACGATCGTCGATCATCTTACTATGACCATTCTGACCCTCCACTGACGATCGTCGATCATCTTACTATGACCATTCTGACCCTCCACTGACGATCGTCGATCATTTTACTATGACCATTCCGACCCTCCACTGACGATCGTCGATCATCTTACTATGACCATTCTGACCCTCCACTGACGATCGTCGATCATCTTACTATGGATTCTGACCCTCCACTGACGATCGTCGGTCATTTTACTATGACCATTCCGACCCTCCACTGACGATCGTCGATCATCTTACTATGGATTCCTGCGTCCATCTTTCATGTGTTCTAGCTCAATGCATGTATCCTGTCTTTATCCGTTCGTGTCACATTGCCCCCTATCACATTCTTGTTACAGGAAGTGAAGGTCGAAATTCTTAACTCGTTTGACATCGGTACTAACGTTCGCTGCCACTCCCGCGTCTTCGGTCAAGTTGGAGACAAGAGGGTGAGTAGCTGGCACCAGTCTTCCCATCATCTGTTGACCCTACCTTACCCAGTGCACCGGCGGAAGGCCACGATATGTTGTGACGGAGGAAGGGGGGGCGGAGGAACGACCGGCTTAGGGTCATGCTAGCTTAGGGTCATGGTAGTTAATACATTCCCCTCGTACGGTATTATTCTGTTACTGTGGACATCAGAGCATTGCTTACAAGTGTTTAGAAGTGTATGAAGACAACAACAGGCCTTTTGGCCCAAACTGGGTTGCCTTTTAATAGAAGGAGGTAAGTTCTGAAGTAGAACGACTAAGATACCGTCTTTTGTCGGTGTATTTTCTGTTTTAATAGATCGAGAAAGGGAAAGTTTGTTGATGGAAATAACATTTAACAATGATTATTGTGGTGTATGTTTATCCCTCAGACATCAGAGCGTTGTGCAGTGTGTTCATCCCTCAGACATCAGAGCATTGTGCAGTGTGTTCATCCCTCAGACACCAGACCATTGTGCAGTGTGTTCATCCCTCAGACATCAGAGCATTGTGCAGTGTGTTCATCCGTCAGACACCAGACCATTGTGCAGTGTGTTCATCCCTCAGACATCAGAGCATTGTGCAGTGTGTTCATCCCTCAGACATCAAAGCATTGTGCAGCTTGTTCATCCCTCAGACATCAGAGCGTTGTGCAGTGTGTTCATCCCTCAGACATCAGAGCGTTGTGCAGTGTGTTCATCCCTCAGACATCAGAGCATTGTGCAGTGTGTTCATCCCTCAGACACCAGACCATTGAGCAGTGTGTTCATCCCTCAGACATCAGAGCATTGTGCAGTGTGTTCATCCCTCAGACACACTGCATCGCACCAACGATGCTTGGTTAGGGATGACCGCGTGTGGAACAAAGATTATTGTTAGGACAACTCGGACTCGATATTTTGTAGGAGAAGAATGATGGGCATTGTTCACTTTCTCCTGGAGAAAATGCGGTGAACATGTGTTGGCTCTAGTGTCTTGAAAGTGTCGACGGGACAGAGACCCGAGTGGCGCACAGGCTGCGTCCAAGTAAACAACGCAAAGATGACTCACATGATGCCATTTCCACCGGCGAGGATACGAAACAGAGTGGGTTGAGCAACTTCCGCTATGGATGTGGCTCCAGATTCCGCTCAGCTACTGCCTGACTCATTTAGGCTCTCTTGTGGTCGCCTATATATGCGTCAGAAACTACAAAACCCTGGTAGTTATTGAACCTGTCTGCTCAGCTATTAGCTAGAGCCGATGTGTTCCAACCGAATGATTTTGTCACCCGCATGGCCGGGTTGATCAATTGGTTAGGTTAGTTAGCCTAGGTTATCCAGTGTTAAGGGACGTTGCACTCCTGTGGGCACACTGTAAATGTTCCACCACTGTTCAAGATAGAATGTGATAGTTTTTTCATCAGGCAATCCTGTTTCTTCGACGCTCTACTTGTCATTCTTGTCTCAAGCGTGAAATTCTTTACATCTATGCAGATCTCGTGCATGGGATCCCCGCCTGCAATATTTGACCCTTTTTCCGACGTTGCATGTCTCCAACTCTTGCACTCTGCTAGCCTCATCTCAAAAGTGAACTAAAATTAGTGACTTCTCTGACCTATTATATTCGTCGAGAGTATATTCTACTCTGAGGAAGTTTATGTATTATGACTTGTATCATACGCTTTCCACAAATGCACACATTGAGATAAATAAATTATGAGTGAGAACTGGACACTAATATATTGCCTATCCTGCAATATCAAAATGAAATATTATTATTGACTTAATCACGCTGGAATGTTGGGGTTTCATTGGGTTTTATTTCATTGCTGCAAACACTATGTAACCACCCTCATTAAAAATAAATATGTATTATCTGTTAGAGCCTACTACATATTACATTATAGTGTTCTCGTAGAAAAGAGTATACAATTTCCATCCATAACAATGTGTCTTGCCTGCATCCTTGTCCCAGTATGGGCTAGGCGGGCGGTACGAGCAGGGCGCCAAGCCACGGCTGCGCGCTTCCTTCGAAGTATACACGCCCCTGCCAAACCTGGAGTTGTTGTCCATCGACCTTAGCGACAACAGCGAGAACCATGACTCCGAGTACGACCTCGCGGTGCTTTACGGCTCCAACAGACCTCTGCACCTCACCGTCGTCGTTGTGGTAAGCAGGAGGGTAGACCGTGGGAAGGGAGGTAGGGAAATGGGTGTTCTGACCCCACCAGCCCATTTCTCTGAAAATTAGGTTTTGGGTGATCTTTGCCAACATCCCGACGACGCTCTTCGATAACACGTGGAATTGTTTTCTTTAACAAATGTGAACTGAGCAGATCATGGGCTAGCTTCACTCAGCGACGTAATGGTTCGTGTTTCTACCGCGTTGACGTAAGAACACATTTACTCAACCGAGCTCAAATCCCGGTAACTGATCTCATCCTACTGCACCGCTATTAACGAACCTGTGACTTTTGTTTTGATGAATAAGGGTTGATCCATGCCCTCGGCGCTGAGATGTCATGACTGATGTTTTGATGCATAAGGGTTGATCCATGACCTCAGCGCTGAGACGTCATGCCTGATGTTTTGATGTGAAAGAGTTGATCCATGCCCTCGGCGCTGAGATGTCATGACTAATGTTTTGATGTATATAGGTTGATCCATGCCCTCAGCGCTGAGACGTCATGACTGATGTTTTGATGTATAAAGGTTGATCCATGCTCTCGGCGCTGAGACGTCATGACTGATATTTGATGTATAAGGGTTGATCCATACCCTCGGCACTGAGATGTCATGACTGATGTTTTGATGTATAAGGGTTGATCCATGCCCTCAGCGATTTAACGTCATGACTGATATTTTGATGTATAAGGGTTGATCCATGCCCTCGGCGCTGAGGTGTCATGACTGATGTTTTGATGTATAAGGGTTGATCCATGGCCTCAGCGCTGAGACGTCACGACTGATGTTTTGATATATAAAAGTTGATCCATACCCTCAGCGCTGAGATGTCATGACTGATGTTTTGATGTATAAGGGTTGATCCATGCCCTCAGCGCTGAGATATCATGACTGATGTTTTGATGTATAAGGGTTGATCCATGCCCTCAGCGCTGAGACGTCATGACTGTTTTTTTTATGTATAAGGGTTGATCCATGCCCTCAGTGCTGAGACGTCATGACTGGGGTTTTGATTTTTAGTGGTTGATCCATGCCCTCAGCGCTGAGACGTCAAGACTGATGTTTCGATGTAGCTATATGGGTTGATCCATGCCCTCAGAGCTAGGACGTCATGACTGATGTTTTGATGTATAAGGGTTGATCCATGCCCTCAGTGCTGAGACGTCATGACTGATGTTTTATGTATAGAGGGGTTATCCATGCCCTCAGCGCTGAGATGTCATGACTGACGTTTGATGTATAAGGGTTGATCCATGCCCTCAGCGCTGAGACGTCAAGACTGATGTCCCTTTTGCATTGCAGCGCGGGCAGGATGAGGAGGACTGGGCGGTGACGGCCAATCTGCCCTTCTCGGTGCTCAACCCAGGGTTGCAGGATGCGGAGCTGAAGGTGCAGGCAGGGCTAGGATGGGGGGACACCAGGAGGGTGGCCCTGGCGCTTGACGCGGACACTGGCCTACGAAGAAAGGTGAGCATAGATAAAGGTTCATTTGTGACCGGCTTGTAGTCCTTTTAGTGGAATAAGATGGATGCATCTGTTGAAAATCGAGTAGAAAAATAATGTACAATTCACGAACCAGTTGGTACTCAATTTGTGAATGACAATATCTTAATAAAAACTCATACAATTGAGATAATTTTGGAATAGATTTTTGAGTTGGACATGAAAACTGGTCGACCAGATCCTAATATTCCTCCTACGCCACCGCCAAAGATCCAGCTCGATACTTTCAATTTCATTCGTCAGCGGTGGTGCCAATGCGGAGCTATCAAACGTGTGATTCGTACAAATAAACTAGTGTCTCCATGCCACTCTACAAATATTGTCCCCAGTTGTCACTGAATGTCGTCGTCCCTCCGCGCGGTCTGGGGACGTTGGAAGCCAGCATTAGAGGAGTCATCACCGTCCCTGGCTACGAGGATGTGTCCCTCAGAGCTACCTTCATGCTACCTGACTACGACATCCCGGGGACGCTGGATGCCTCCTTCAGGTATATCAGATACCGCACTTGGTGATGGGAAGATTCTTGTATATCATTATTAACCTTATATAAACTGAAATAATGACCTAATTTTTCTCTTGATATGTCATTAGATTGCATTAACTCACCTGCCCCAATCTCTGATGGGAGTCTATAAATTTGATGGCTTATAGCTAACCAAATTTTCATCATTGTTCTTTTTATTTGTTGAAGGACTCGTGGTGCTGGCACTACAGGAATCACTATGAAGGGCAACTACCGGTCCATCGACGCGGCCTTCACATCACCCATAGAACCCTTCAGGTACACAAGGAGTTCCAAGTTCGAGTCCAGAAGAGTTCTGTAAATCAGAACCTGAAAATGTTCCAAAACATCGTTGCGGAACTTTGTCAATGAAATCAAAAGATTGGTTATACTTTGATACTAAACAAAAGGGGACAAAATATGTTTCAATGAAAAAATGTAGCAGTACAGAAAATTCTGGATACCTCTATATAATTTTTTTTCCTCTGAAATTTTTGTAATCTTTTTCTAATTATTTGGTTCAAATTATTTAATACAGACCTTATTTGTGAGGTCTGTGTTGAACGAACAGACCTTATTTGTCTTGATGGTAAACCTTAGGTATCACATCATAACTTAGAGAACTTCAACGATGGCCTGCGATCTGTTTCTTTGTAATGCAAGGTATAAAAAGATGCTTTTAGCTTCGTTGCAGATGATACTAATGCATAATCAAATGGCTAAAATGTTGATGATTATTCACATTTAAAAAAGGTTTACATCATTGAAACCCATTTGAAATTGGTTCACATCTAACAAGCTTTCGTTTAATGTCAAGAGACTCATCGCAACAGACATGTCGAATTGAGAGGTCAATCTTAGGCTACCACAACTAAGCAAAGGAGCTCGGTGCAATAGTGAACAAAGGAAGAAACTTGAAGTAGCACATCCAGGGTTTCGACAGGTAGAGGAAATACGTGAAAAACGGGAAAGCCACGGGAAATTTTTTCATGTACGGGAAGTCCAGGAAAGCCCCGGGATCTTTTTTGGAAGGAGTCAGTTGTATGGGAAAATTTGGGTGCTGCTTAGGAATTAAAAACATTGAGAAAGGCTAGACTTTTAGTATGGCTGTAAGGGAGGTGGAGGCCATTATGGGATATCATATAACTAATTTGACTCATGTATTTCGGGCATTAAAAGTGTTTATATTATATTATCAATGTAAATCATTTTGATAGCGTACGAAGCGCCGGAACCCTGTACAGACTCGTGAGGCTCAGCATTTATGAATACAAAATGTGCGGCGAAAATACGTTTTAATTTACGGGAATACCTGGAAAAGCCCCGGGATTTATGTTGCTCAAAGCTGCCGACACCCTGACATCTCTTTGTCTCAGGAAAATTATCTAAACTGGGTGGCATCCTTTATAAAATTCAGATTTGCATACCAACGTTGGACAAAAATCACGAGTACTGCAGCCTTGTTTGTCCATTTCTGAAGTACTGCAGAACGTGTATGCTTTTACTTACTAATAAACTCAAGACCTGTCATTCATAGTCCAAAGCGAGTCGTTAGAACACTATCCCATGCTATCAGACGTTACCACACTCTGCCTTGAGTCGTTAGAACATCCCATGCTAGCAGACATGACCACACTCTTCCTCGAGTCGTCAGAACACTATCCCATGCAAGCAGACGTGACTACACTCTTCCTCGAGTCGTCAGAACACTATCCCATGCCAGCAGATGTGACCACACTCTTCCTCGAGTCGTTAGAACACTATCTCATGCTGGCAGACGTGACCACATTCTGCCTCGAGTCGTTAGAACACTATCCCATGCCAGCAGATGTGACCACACTCTTCCTCGAGTCGTTAGAACACTATCCCATGCTTGCAGACGTGACCACACTCTGCCTCGAGTCGTTAGAACACTATCCCCTGCTAGCAGACGTGACCACACTCTGCCTCGCTTATATCAGGGGCATATACTTCCACTGTGTCACATCCTCATCTTTTACGATCGTTTACAAAGCTTTAAATCATCCTCCTATGTATAATCGTCGTAGCAATACGGATTGCAATTTCCCCGTATCAACACAAGTTCATATTCTTTAAATACAAACCCAGTAAAACTTGGAATGCGGTCTCCTCCGATGTAAGAACGAGTAGCAGTGCAAGTGTTGTGAACTTTCATTAAAACTTCCTGTTTGAAGCTGTGCGGACAAAATGCTTCAACAGTAAAGTAGTTCATCTGTGCAACTTGAAACAACTTTTTATACCATTGTGTTCATTTCCTGCTATATAGTTCGGTGTGCGCACCAACGAGTGCCGTAACTGGCGAAGAGGATCTCGGTTCCTTCACTGTTCATGTTCCTTATATTTGTCTCAAGTTATCAGCCTCATTCCTGAAGTTTCACTCCATTGCTTATTTATTCTGCTCCGATGTGACATATCATGGTAACAAATTCGTTCAAAATGTATTATTATAGGGACAAACTTAGCGTGAGTAAATACCATGTACAAAAGTATGCAAGAAAGTCCGGACAGCGGTGAAATAACACCATTTATGGTTAAATTTATGTTTATTCAAAGAAAATGTGAATGTTAAGTTAGCCGATACATTTAGTGTGAGGCATGACCATCATTTGCTTCTGTAAGCAGTTCCACTCGCTTTGGCAGGGAATCCACCAACTATGAACACATTCTTGTCTGTTCTTCGTCACGGTACCAAGCCTTAATAACGACACAAATCAGCGCCTTCATCGTCAAGCAGCCGTCTTTCTTGATCCTTCGTTTGATTGTAACCCACTCATTCTCAATTGGGTTTGTGTCAGGAGAATTCCCAGGCTTATCTAGAAGGGTTAGTTTACTTTCTTTGAAGAATGTGCCTATTTTTCGGTAAGTGTGGCACATAGCGAGCGTGCTGGGAAATGACACCTCCCTCAGCAAAGTCTTTCTGCATCACAGGAACCAAATGAGAATCCAGGACAGCCTTGCATTTGCCGCTGTTCCTTATTCCATCATCAAAAGGAGGCATCGTTGGTGTAGCCAAAGATTGGGATATATCATGAAAAAGTCAAACACTTCTTACTGTCCGGACTTCATTGCACACTACAGTACAACTGCACGTAGAGCAATTTCTAATCTCGATTTCTTAATGACATTGTTTGGCCAAGCTTAACTAATGTTAATTGACCTTACCTGATCAATGTACAGTTTTTTTTTGTCATCGCCTATTCAACAGTTAGAGAATCTCCTCCGACAATGACCACCGTTTGGAACAATATAGAAGTTTATCACTACCCTTTGTCAGAAGTCAACGTCAAAAATATTCAAGTAGTTAATATTGTCGTCAAAAACTCACGTTAAGTAGTTAATATTGTCGTCAGAACAGCTCACGTTAAGTAGTTAATATTGTCGTCAGAACAGCTCACGTTAAGTAGTTGATATTGTCGTCAGAACAACTCACGTTAAGTAGTTAATATTGTCGTCAGAACAGCTCACGTTAAGTAGTTGATATTGTCGTCAGAACAGCTCACGTTAAGTAGTTAATATTGTCGTCAGAACAGCTCACGTTAAGTAGTTGATATTGTCGTCAGAACAGCTCACGTTAAGTAGTTAATATTGTCGTCAAAATAGCTAACGTTGACCTAGATAAACGATAATCTATTTTCTAATCCATTTGCAACATCAGCTGATTTGGGGCTCATCATCATTAATTCTTGCTCGATAAGCTGTTGCTTACGCCACTGTTTCCTTCTCCAGGACCGGCGAGGTGAAGTGGCGTCTGGTGCCGGTGGACGTCGTGCGGGAGACCGTGACGACCACCATCAAGTGGGAGACGGGCACTATCAAGCTGGAAGGCATCGCGCACATCACGAACGGCGTGTTGGATAAGGTGGGCCAGGAAGCTTTCAGACAACTCTGATAATTCGACGCATTGTTCTTTCAGCAACATTCACCCAAGTAATGTGGTGCATAGCCACCGTTTTTGGGAGAATCCTAACAGCTGTCTCACAGAAAGCTCGGTGTTCATGCTTGTTAAACTGTTACTTTACGATGCATGCTTCTATTACAGCTAACCAAGCTGTTAATCTTCAGAGGGAATGTGACCTACAATATTACGTATCAATTTCCTGGATTTTGTACGGGCAACTGTAATAATAAATACCGGTAATGCAAGTATAGTAACAATTTGAATCACTATAACCAGTCCTTCACTTTCTATGCTCCCAGGTGGAGGCTCAGGTGGTAACACCGTGGAGTACCATGGAAACAGCCACGTTCACCCTGGACAACACTGCTGTCGGAGGAGGGTTTTCCACCCAGGTTGCAATGACAGGAGAGGGCGTCTCGTACGTCGCTGACGTGGCTCTCGATCGCTCTGGACCACCTCACGGAGGGAACCTGAAGCTCAAGGTAGCTTAGGGTTATCCGTTTATGCGATGTTGACTGTTGTGCTGAATCGATGGCTGGCGTTTGGGGACATTTTTTGTTACACTGTTCAAAATAACTGGGGAAAAAGTCATTTAACGATATTTGGGAGTCGTCGTTCCGTTTCAGATGGAACACGCTGCTCAGCGTACACTTCACGATTTTGAGTAACGTCGATTTACCTTTCACAGTCTCAGTGACATTAACGTCGGAGCGATTTTTAATGTAAAACAACGTGGGAACTGTAACTCAAATGCTTCACATCATTAGATCACAGATTAACTTAGTCGTAAACAAATGAATACAAATGTAGCCTTTCATATTTGAATCTGCAAATGCATTTCAAAGAAGTTCGTGGGACAAATGTTTACCAAAAAAATTTGTGTATTTATTGGATGGATGAAAATGTACATTAAATTTGACGAGCTAATAAGCATTCGTAAAGCGGTGCACTTTGTGTAATGCAATACGTCAAATGATCAACAGAATATGCTCACCACACTCCATTGCTCGGCGGCTCGATGCCAGAGAATAGAGTTTAGAGTCTGAAGGATGAGCGATCGAGTCCTGTTAGACTGGAACATTTTAGTTCCTTAGCCCCGGCCTCATCGTTAATTTAGTTGCGATTACACGATATCAACACATGATCACGATACATTTACTTAAACGTAATAACGTTTTGAAATGAAATGCGGCATACCCGGTTGAGAAATCGTTACCCAAAGTTGACGGTAAAAGAATCTATGAACGTTTTTAACTATATTTTATGACTATGTTGGGCGCTGGCTGTTTGTGTTGTGGCCAAGTCAAACACAATTGTTATTAAGATGGTTGCAGTCAAAGATTCCGTAAAGAAGTTTACATGCTTTTTTACATCCACTATTTCATTTGCGTTGTAACCATGTCGCAAAAAACATGGTTACTACTGAGCTATATACAATATATAAAGAATGATTAGTATAGCTGTGATCGGTTTATTTGACCTTCAACCGTGCCATTCCTAAGGAACCAATATCAATCACGCTTCGGTGTAAAGCTCGCACTTATGTCTCGATCCAAGGTCTTTCCCATCCCCCATTCTCCACGTCTCTTTCATCATAAATCCCTCAACACTTAAATTTGTTTAGATAATTCTCTCAAACCCGCTTCAATCTCTCACCCTTCTCCCCTCCTCCTTTCACACCCCCTCCCCACCTATTGCCAAAAATCATATGTGTAATAACAACCCCCTTTTGTGGTAAAGGGAACATGACTGCAATTTAAAATGTTCAAAAAATGTCAGCATCGTTGAGAATAGCAAACTTGTACTGCGAGTAACTGCTTGCTAACTTGCTTAGCAACTGCCTTTCTCGGTTTATAGAAAACTTGCATATTATTGAAACTTTACAGAAAAAAGTGTGTTAGTAGCCTCCCTTGAATTTGTCGGCAATAACATGGAAGAAATTGGTCTCGTTGACCAATGATGATATGCTAGGACGATTATGTTACATTTAAGATTATTGCGACGTAACTCGAAATGGAGTTGATGTGTTCGACTAAAAGAGCCCAAGCAAAAACGTCAAGATTATTAATATCTAAGGGAATTAGGGTAAAAACCTAGAACAGCTGCGTTTTAAAGTCGTAAGCATCATCAAACGGATTGGTACTCGGTGTTGCTCCGTGGCTGCTTTGCGTGCTGGCAGCACTCGTCAGTCAGAGATAGGGTCCGTGTCTGAAGCACACACTATCAGAGCAACATAGTCTTCTGAGAGGACTCGATCAACGTACCTTGACGGCTTATAAGCTCAAATCCATGCATAAAGGGATATACATCCAGGATGATGTTGGTCCAACACCGTTCATGAAAAACAAAAGGAAATGGATGAGATTTAGAAGCTGAAAACTTGATACCAGACGCTATGTTTCAGGGGCCATAAGCTGAAACGTACGGGACATGAACAACCTCAAAATCAGCTAATCATCTCAACCTGTAAAGAAATGCTGAGTTCGTCGTATAGATCATCGTCAGCTACCGAAGCCGCAAAACAAGCAAACCAACAATAAAAACAACCGGATTAACTAGGCTGCGTTATGTCTTCCTGGCTGTTCAATCTCTACATGGATGGAGTGGGCAGGGATATGAACGCGAGCGTAATGGGTCGTGGCTTGTAGCTGTTGGAAGCGAATGGGCGAAGTTGGCAGTTGAGCCAGTCACTGTCTGAAGAGAAGCTATGTAGGCTAGTGTCGGAGTTTTGCAGAGTGTGTGAGAAGAGGAAGCTTCGAGTGAACGTGTGTAAAAGTAAAGTAAGGAGGAATGTCGATTCGAGCAGAATTAGTGTCCTCGCTTTGACATAAACTGCAGTGCTGAGCTTTGTCTGGATGTACTCTGCAGTACTTTTACATAATTAATAAAGTGCTAAACGTATTTCATATTTTTCAGTTGGACCGTACCTCTGGCATGACCAGCTCCAGGTACACCTCAGACGTCGCCTGGAGGTTTGACAACGAGCGACTCATGTTGGCGGCTGAGGTCACCACCCCGCACCCTGACCTCAAAATGATCTCAGGAAAAATGGATCTCGAGTAAGTCAAATTTCAAAGATCTTTCAATAAATAAATGGCTTACTAGATCTCTCTGGCCTATGTTCTAAACATTAAATGGCATGGCTGAATGGGATAATATTAAATTACAGTGGTAGGGCTTCGTACTGAGTAAATCAACATCCTTTGTTCTAAGAATGTCCAAGTTATGAACGGGTGCCGCAAGAGGTAGAGTATCTCCTAAGGCTCTGGGGCAATGTGGTACTAGCACTCCCTGGAAGGTAGAAGGAAGCGTTCTCTCTCGACCTGCCCTTCTCGAGCGCCCAAGGAATCTTACTCTTGAGAACATAAAGAATGAAAAATTAGGAGAGTCGAAAAAGGCTGCATGAAGAAAAAGCACAACCCAGTTGTTAAAAGCCACCCGTAAGGTTAGAATTGTAGGACCCGACTGCAACGACTTCTGGGCTGGTGGTCAAGAGGAGGAGAGAGAGTACAGAGGATGTAAATGAAACATACGAGGCAAATGAGGTAAATTAAAGGGAAGTAAATTCAAGATGGAAGAGAAAAAGGAAGATACGAAGATGATGAAGTGAGAAGTCTGATTGGAATAAGAGTGTTTCCTCCTTCGGTTGGACCATAGTTTATGCGGCCCATGGTCCTATCAGATGCCAATGGGCATCATTTGAGACTACATTCATGCCTCAGTCCCCACAGTATAATGGATATAAACACCACATTCATGCAAGACTACTCAATACTGACACACACAACACACCTTTTACATTCATTTCCATGTAGTAGTTATTAATGTAGTGTATATATCTTGAACTAATATATGGTCCT
>SDVV010020069.1:0-13397 GCA_016164225.1 Gammarus roeselii
GAGGTAACACCCGGTCATGGTACAATACTTCAGACATACCACACATCTGTTTAGTCCATCATCTCTGTACAACGTCGAGCGAAGTCACATCCTGGACAAAACCAAGAATCTATACACAAGTACAGTGGTTAAGAATGAGCCTGACATGAGTCTCGAAGAGTGTGGCCATGAAAAGCTGGGCTCCTGTTCACTGACGACCCAAGTAAATCACTACAACGATCAGCATTGTCGGATAACCTCTCTAACAAACCCATTGAAGTTGAGACCAACATCCACATAAACTTACAAATTCACGATGAACTCGGATGAACTCCAAATGACTACTTAAACATACATTCCTAAGATTATCGTGGAAAAAATCATTCAACAATAATAAAATAACTACGTAATTCTCTATTCTGCTCTAATTCACATTAGAAATTGTAATACACTAGGGTATCCATCATAGTAAGTCGGTCTACTTATACAAATAAACGTAAACGCAACGAGGTTTTGCCTAGGAGACTCTCTAACTCCTTCTAAACATTGAAGAATGGTCCTACAATAAACATACAATAAGCTAACATCAAGACCAAGTTTGTAACAAATCGAATCTTCTATATCTATAACATTCACGTCAAACATTGTACCAGGATGTAAGAAGATATATAAAACACTAAAAAATACAACATGTCTCTAAATCATACCTAAAATAATATTCAACATTGCAGATACAAACGTAATATGTCCTAATATCCCTTTAATTGTATAAAATACCCAATACCTTGCATCGAAGATGGAACCTGTAGAGAGAATACACAAAACTGAATGAAATATACTAAAACGCTCGAGTTATAACAAAGCAAGAAGATTTATTCTTTACCATACCCAAAACATACATCAAAAACTATCATGTAAGAACAAAAATAGCATGTAACTAACCAAACAACTAACGTGAATAAGTTGACGAGTAAATGATGTGGAATACTTTTACTTTTATAGTATATACAAATCTGATGAAATTATTCTCAAACCCAGTCAAAAACATAGTTGGAACAAATCTTCTCTAACTAAAGTAACCACGGCTTAATCGTAACAGAATGTCATATATACATAGAAATACCCCAATGATGCAATAACCGACCAATTAAATCTGAAATATTGTGCTACATGGAATATGCATAGATAAAATATCCTTAAATATCCTATAACTATATGAAATAACTATTCCAAATTCCGAAACCAATACAAATTCAACATAAATCCACCGATCATTTCTGAAAACATAGCACAATATAGTAACTTACAATAAATTCATATCGTTCAGATACTCTCCTTATAGGGCATCCAACCGATACTCGCTATACAAAAAAAATCGAGATAAGACTACCCGAACATTCTACATACGCTTGATAACCAATCATTTGAAACATGGTAACACCTATATATCTGGTTCAGAACTGGATAATGCGTTATGGGTTAGATAGATTCTCGTAACGAAGCTACTGCATCCTAAGAGATATATACATCAACCTGCCAACTACCAGACTAATAAACCATACTATTCCTATAAATATTAAATACAAATGAAATAAGTAGATGGAGAACACAAAACGTTGCTGCCTAAATTCAATATCAGGCTGGTACCAAACAGGACCGATCGAACACTAAGGCTGCAATTGAGTTGTAAAGCATACCTACCACACTATTCCTATGAACAGTATATACAATTTATATAATGATAAACGAACAAAACACGAAATATCCCAATCCAGCAGTTAAGAACCCGCCAACCAACCTCCTAATGAGTCAATTATACCCCAACTAGATATGAATACAAACATATATGTACAGAGAAATACATAGAATTTTTATTCAGACATAAATATATGACAAGACATACACTCAAAACATAGAAATAATGGCAAATCAATCTTGGAAATTACTGATACGACAAGGAACAGTGTTCAACAAAAACTCATGACTGAATAATCCAGGAGCGCATCCAACTTTTTGCCTAGGAGATCCCTACACCCCCACCCCTCCAGAAATGTGTAATAACAATATTTCCTACCAGCAACGAATAAATATATATAGCGAGCAACAAATAGTGACAGAGCACACGCTATACAGCCATCTAAAGAAGAAAAAACATATAAATAAAATAAACATTGATAATCTATATTACCTAAAATGTTCAAAACATAACACTTTGCCCATCTAAGCCGTCTGTCCGAATGAGACATCCACCTCCGTTCCCCTTCGCGCCGCCCACCTTTGCGCCGTCTGCCTGACTCCGGCCGTCCGTGAAAATGTGGGGCGCAAACTTCCTAGAATGACAAGCAACTCTATTCATCCCTATCTTATTCCTTCACTTGCGTTTAGGTACATAGTTTCTACTATCGGGTCGCTGTGAGTGCGATGCAACCCATCAAAAAGTGTTTTACGCTGGTTGCCACCTTGTTGCCACTGGGGCATGGTGGCGCGTCCGATCCCATGTCTACGTCCATTAGATGGTTGTGGGTTATCCATGAGTGTCACGTGCACAAGCGGTTGATGAACACTTGGTCTCTTCTGTTGGAGAACTTGGGTTCCCTTTCTCCTACGGCGAGGGTTTAACTGCAAGTATTTTTTGTCCGTTTTGTTGCCACATGTCATTCCATCGGGTGTTATATGGGAGTTGATGATAGGGAACCAATCTCGGTAGTGCATACTGATAAATTGTTCATGATGGGTAGACGGCTGTTTAGCAAGAAAATCTACGAGCTCATTTACCCTAATTTCTACGTGGCAAGTGATTAGCAGAATTCGACCGCTTGGCCCGTTTCGGACATTATATAGACATCGTGCTCCATTTTACGAAGAGCAGGGTGTTCTTAGTGAAGAGTTTTG
Organism: Gammarus roeselii; assembly: GCA_016164225.1. Classification (NCBI taxonomy): domain Eukaryota; kingdom Metazoa; phylum Arthropoda; class Malacostraca; order Amphipoda; family Gammaridae; genus Gammarus; species Gammarus roeselii. The sequence continues at coordinate 2,872 of SDVV010020069.1, forward strand.
AGCTGAATTAGGGCACTCAGACTGTTTGATAACACCACATATTTTTGGGGAGGCGATCTGTTTTTTGTGATTAAGATCGCTAATTTAAGTGCGTACACTCTGCAGAAAAAAAAAGCGTGGGAAAACACTCATGTCCCCTTTACCGAACAAGGCCTAGTTAAACCTAAAATAGGTAGGCGGCGTCACATGTAGCCTTTGTTTGTAAGTGTCATCACTTAAGGGAGAATTTCTGCCAATCATGTTTACACATGCTGCTACTCAATTGTGTAATCTATTCGTCTCCTATAAACATTAACCATATACACCTCTCTAATTAACATCGCATTTATAAAGCAAGAAGAATATTAATACCAAACCCGGGACAACTATTCGAAATAGGTTACAACATATATAACATCATTGTGGCTTCCCGTGCATTTATTGAAATTAATAAATGCATACAAATACTCAACACCAAGACTTTTTAGCATCCATTTGCCACTTCGCTTATTGTACGCTCATTGTTGAGAGTGAATGTCACATTCATGTTAAAAATATAACTTGATTCATTCTGCTCACATTGACTGAAGTGTGGAACACGTAAGTGAAATCACTTAATGAAACATGGAGCCACCACCCCACTGCATCGAACAGCACCAGGGTGGGCACCACAGTATACATTTCGATTTCGTACCGTACTCAAAATATCATTAGAGTAAACTTTATACATTGAATGTTCTCACGAAACGTTATTTGTATATATTTCACGATAAAATAGTGTCCACCATGTACCATCGGCTCCCGAATTGCATATTTTTTGCGCGCGAGTTTAAACTTCCCTGCAATGAGTAGTAGTATCAGTTCGATTTAGTTTTCCACCGGAGACCCAACGCGAAGTTTATGCAGACTCACCCGTAGGGCAATTGAAGAGTGGCAGAGTAGGTGCAGCGTAGATTCAGTGAAGGTTTACCGTAGTTACAGAGTAGGTTTACCGTAGTTAAAGTTGGTTTACCGTAGAGACAGAGTAGGTTTACCGTAGTTACAGAATAGGTTTACCGTAGTTGCAGAGTAGGTTCTGTAGTTATAGAGTAGGTTTTCCTTAGTTACAGAGTAGGTTTACCGTAGTTACAGAGTAGATTAACCGTAGTTACAGAGTAGATTTACCGTAGATACAAAGCAGGTTCAACGTAGATACAAAGTAGGTTCAACGTAGATACCGAATAGATAGTAGTAGATACCGAATAGGTTTAATGTAGATACTGAGTAGGTTTAGCGTAAATTCAGAGTAGGTTTAACGTAGATTCGGAGTAGGTTTAACGTAGATTCAGAGTAGTTTTAACGTGGCTAACGAGTAGGTTTAACGTAGATACCGAGTAGGCTTGACGTAATGTAGAAGTAGTAGTTTGATTTTGTTTTCCACCGGAGTCCCAACGCGAAGTTAATGCAGATTCCCCGTAGGCTTCCCCGTAGGGCAATTGAAGAGTGGCAGAGTAGGTGCAGCGTAGATTCAGAGTAGATTTACCGTAGTTACAGAGTAGGTTTACCGTAGTTACAGAGTAGGTTTACCGTAGTTACAGAGTAGGTTTACCATAGTTACAGAGAAGGTTCACCGTAGTTACAGAGTGGATTAACCGTAGTTTCAGAATAGATTTACCGTAGATACAAAGCAGGTTCAACGTAGGTTCAACGTAGATACCGAATAGGTAGTAGTAGACACCGAATAGGGTTAACATAGATACTGAGTGGGTTTAACGTAGATTCATAGGTTTAACGTTGATTAAGAGTAGGTTTAACGTAGATTCAGAGTAGGTTTAACGTAGATTCAGAGTAGGTTTAACGTAGATTCGGAGTAGATTCAACGGAGATTCAGACTAGGTTTAACGTAGATTCAAAGTAGGTTTAACGTAGATTCAGAGTAGGTTTAGCGTAGATTCAGAGTAGGTTTAACGTAGATTCAGAGTAGGTTTAACGTAGATTCAGAGTAGGTTCAACGCAGATTCAGAGTAGGTTTAACGTAGATTTGGGAGGAAGGAGCAAAGGATCCATTCCAGGATTCAGAGGGGTCTCAAATGGGTCCTACAGTTTCTCAAGAGGGTCCCGAAGGGTCTCAAAGGTAACCCAAAGGGCCCCAGAAGGGTACAAGTGGGTCCCCCCAAATTCTCCTGGTCTTCCAAGTCCCCCGGGTTCCCGAAACCCCGAGTCCCGCGGGTCCCACGAGTACCCCTCCCCCCCTTCCCTGGGTCACCTTGTCTCAACCTACCTCGATATATATATAATAATAAAAAATGCAAAATTTCACTATGAAAAAAGGGCACAGAAAATTGATATAGCCCACGAAATAAGAAATCATAAAATACTGAAATAAAGTGGTAATGATATACAAAATGAATAATCATACATCCACCCCAACCCTGCAATGAGATTTATTGTATCTTATTATGTAGCTATATATGTCTATTCACGATAATTTTAAACGCTAACCAGTCCGATTGGCGCTTACTCTTCAGTGACCTTTCTAGGAGTACGCTTGTTCACAAATGAGCGGGCTCGCGCATATTTTAATAGTATTTTTATAAAGAATTCAACGAATGGCACCATCTAATTTTATCTAACAGTTTAGTTGCGTGGTGAGTGACAATTATTCCACTCCAGTATTCCAGCTCTTTTTCCTGTTTGAATAAGATATAATGATTAAGTGTGAAGCTGTTTTTCAGCGTTTCTTGCTGTTTGAAGACGATCAAATGCGTAAAAGTAGAACTGCGCTTTTACTAGCAAACGGTTACACAATCGGCATTCAAGACGAAACACACTCACACGAAGTAAATAAGTAGTTACCCAGATATAAAAACTTTCTATCCAGCTTATCAAAGAAAATGATTTTTTTTACCCCGCCTCCACGTTCAAGATCACCATGTTACGTTGCAACATCACGTACAATATCTTAGTTCGGAACCTTGCCAATTACACAGGTATTTTTTTAAAAATTTATAACCTATCAATAAACTTACCTTTTTCTGTTGCATTACTGAAAAACCACGTGTTGATAACCATAGGGATGTTAGCACCATCATTAGTTTGTATTACAGCTGGGATTGTTCGAAAAAATATAAGTATTATGCACAATAAAGCCACAGTGGAGATAAATTTCGTCATTGTTTTAGGTATGAAGTGCGTGTTCAGCCACCTCATAAATAACTGATTTACGGAACTAGAACAACCTATATTTCCATAGGCAGTAGAAAAACCAAGCTCTATATCACACGCTTCCTCTATCACCAGCTGATGACAAAACGTAAACACTGCGTCTCAAACCTTTGCGCAGTTGCTTCAAATTGACTTAATCTTCCTTGTACCTACCTAATGAAATGGATATGTTCACATTTTCAGTGGTGATTGAATGTATTCAGAATTTCGACCGTGTATGATTAATTATTTCAATCTACGTCATCTATTGATATGGTACAATTTTTTGCTGTTTTATCATCGTGTAGCCGGTTCGGTCCCTGGCCACCAGAAGTTGGAACAATCATTATTTGTTTATCATGGTACTCCATGTCTCCGATACTATGACAGTAGAAGCAACTGCTGATATTAACGAACGGGAACAGAGCGGTGTGATAATGCTGTCATGTAACCGGTGTGATAGTGCTGACATCTCCAAGCAGATTTGGAAACTAAATGCAGTTAGCAATCAGAGAATTCGACATCTGCTCGTGTGCACGACAGATGCTAAAATACAACTCCCTAAACTAAAACCTACTGCTATCCTATCTACTGTTGCTCAAGCCTCAATGTTGTGTTAATTGACTTGAGTCAATCAGTAAACTGAGAGTATGTAGCATATAATGATAGTATTGCTAGGTTGATTGGTGTACTGTCATGAGGTACAAGCTTGAAAAAGTGCCTCTAGCCTCCATCTTATCTCTGTTTTCCCGAATTGATTTAGTAGGCCTTACATGTCCTTAATTGTAATTACATAATGGTGCCACCCTTTATGTCAGGCATGTGTGTCAGCCTGACATTTGCTCTTTTTCTTCATTATCATATAGGTAATTTTGGGAGAATTTTTAGTAGTATTAATATATGAAAAAGGAGTGACTTAATTTATATTCATGCAATGAAAAGTTAGGTTAGACTAGGTTTGGTTATATTAATAAAAAAAAACATTTATGATTTGGGTGTATTTTATAGGGTAAGCACTTGCATGACATTGGTTTGATTCCTTTAGTGAAGGTGGTTCTAAACACAATGTCAGTCTCATGAGTCAGGGCGGTGCTGCTGCACTGACTAAACGTACCAAACCAATGTTGTGCCTCTTGTCTACCCTAAGAAATTGAGAATTTATATAACTTCACCTAACCTAACTTTTAATAGTATGAATGCAAATTTAAACAATCCTATTATATTAATACTGCCAAAAATACTCTAAGTTATCTAATAACAAAGAAAATTAGCAAATGTCAGGCTGACACATGTGCCTGACATAATGCTTGCCAGGCTTGGTACCATTATGCGTTGAGTGTTGCAGCACCTCCCTGAAACACAAGACTGATATTGTGTTTAGAACCACCGTCAACCACCTTCTCTAATTATCATATTGACATGGTTCCATAATAAAAAAAATATTTTTGAGCTTTTGCAGTTGATTGACTTGATAGCTGTCAGTCTGTAACCTCACTGGAACCCAAAATTAAACAACATTAAATATTTAAAACTATCATCTTTTCAAGTGATTTAGCTACTTGAAGTGTTTCCATTAATTTAATCATTGGGTTGGCTCTACCAACTACGAGTTTAAACTTCTGTGGAGTAGAAAGAGTTGTTTTGTCACAGCGTTTTGGTGTTACTATTGGTTAGAAAATTTGGTATTATCAAGTTATAGGATGAGCATACATGGACCATCATACAAGACTTGAATGCTTTAATTTCCTTTCTTTGCTCTAATATCCCTACCCTCACTCTTGACAGCTGAGATGGTAGTTCATGCAAAGGGCTTCAGAGATGTTTCAGGAGCCAAAGATTATGTATAGAAGATCCTACAAATTATTTCAAGTTACACCTATTATTACTAACAATACTTAGACAGGTTTTCAGTAGGGTTCCAAGCTGTATGTCAGGCATGTGTGTCAGCCTGACATTTACTTTTTTTCTTCGTTATGATATAACTTTGGGAGAATTTTTATAATTATTATTATAAAAGGAGTCTCTATATTAGTATTCATACAATAAAAGTCAGGTTAGGGTAGTTTTTCTTAAAAAAATTATTCCTGTTATAGGGTACCTTTTTAGAATAAACACATGGCTGACATTAGTTTGGTACGTTTACTGTTACAGCACCTCCCTGACACATGAGTAACATTGTGTTTAGAACCACTGCTTCCATGTTTTTGGAATGATCTTTATTTAGCTATAGTGAAATTTGCCTGGAGACCAATTTCAGGTCACAATGAAAACCCAAGAACAACACATGCCTTGTTGTGAAACTGAAATTCACACTTAGATCTAGTGGCTTAGACATATCACCTTGTTGTTAGTGCTGTGTAAAGATCTGTCCATTCTGAAATTAGCTGCTGCATTGAGATATTAGCTTTGGTATAATTTTTTCTGGCCAAGTAGTGAATTCTCAGCACTTTTTGTAATAATTCAAGAGTAGCTAGCTACATAAAGTGTTTATAATTTGCATAACATCAAATGTGATTATGCAGCTTGACAAATGAGAAGTTTATGGGGGCAATGGGACTTGACAGTCCCATAGTCAAAAAGTGACATTTCTCAGGGTTTGGTGCTCTTAAGGGAGTGAGGGGAGATTGCCGACCACAGGGAATCACCAGCGGTTGACACATGCTTGTTCTACTGGTAGCTCCTATTAAGGAGTATAGCTGATTGCACATTTTTATGTAATAAAATTTCTTTTGGTCAACGATAGAATGCCTAAGTAACAATAAGGTAATGACCATCATACATGAAAACTTACCAAACATCCTGGTCTGATAAGAAGCTATACACACATTAAATAGGTATAAAATTTCAAAGTTAGGTACGTTTTGATTTATTGCAATGTATGCAGAAAATGTGGGAAATAACCCCAGTAGAGGCTACATTTCAACTTCATTCAATTAGTCTATACTTTTCTAAAATATATTTGATATATAACACTATAATCATTGGAGGTCAACCTATGTTCACATGTGTTGGACAAACACATTGCCCTTTGTCCCTATTGTTGTAGAATGGCTCTAATATAGCTAAGTAGAGGAAAAAATGAAGGACAATGAAAGAGTATAAAGCAATTAAATGATGTACTGTCACCCGGGGTAATTTGGGGCACTGGGTTATTTAGGTCAAAAGTAAAAATAGTTTCAACATTTTTCTAAACAATCACAAAGTTGTTCAAAATTAATTTGTAATTCCATAGCTGCTTTGAAAGATCTAGAATTATGTATAAGTAGAACTTTCTTGAGATATAAAGTTTATTTTGTTGAAACTATTAGGAGGTAGCTATAGTTATTTGATTTCATTTATCACAAAAAACACAAAATTTGGATGTGTGAATTTTACTCTCCCAGAAACTTCAGTCTACACCGAAAAGTTACAAACATGAAACATACAGCAAAAATGAACAGGGTTGGATAGCTTATATATATTGATGGTAAACTAGACTACAAATACAATCATTTTTCTCACATTAGATTTTGAGTTAGCTATAGCCAAAAAAAATGAGACAAGATTATTTGCGTCGGCCGCCTCGGGTGTGGTGAGTTGGGAAAGTTTTTGACTATTTTTGCTTGGTTAAAGTATTGGTCTACCAGATGATAGAGGCTCATTCCATAGTAACATTTGTCTCAAAATGAACAGATTTTTGGGTACATTTTGCATCACATGGTCTTTAATTGAGGAGCAATCCAATTTATTTGATTGAAAATAAATTTGATTGCTCCCTAAATAAAGAGCCCGTGATGCAAAATGTATCCAAAAATCACTTCATGTTAAGACAAATGTTACTTTGGAACTTCCTATATAGAGGGAGCTCAATGCACACATTAGTGTGTGTTTCACTCATTTTGAACAACTGGTCTGGTGCTGAAAAAGATTCTTATGACTGTAACGTTTGTCCTGCCCCTTGCATACTGCCCTTAACACCTGGTACAAAGCGAGTAACCCAAAAATGGTTGAAGAATAATTTAAAGAAAAAATATTTGGCTACAATCTGGGACATGGCCAGTAGCCTCGACTGGGGTGATTCCCCTTGGCCGGCAACATGGAGTGACTCCCGCACCCCCCTTTAGGGCACCAAAATGTTGGTAAGGTCACTATTTGACTACAGGACTTGTAAGACCAGGTTTTTGTTAGCAAGTATCAGCTACTTGTAGAAATTCGATACGCGCAGAGAATTTATGAAAAATCGCCGAAGTGAAGGTGTGTTTTTCAGGTCCCAGATAATTTTGGCTTGGAAAAACCAACATTCTGCAAACCTTGATGCTGTGGCTAAAGTTTCCATTGGAAGATTAGAGCCAAATTTGGTGCTTAAACTCAGAATATGTTGTAGTTTGTTGCATAAGAACAATTTTAGAAAAAAATCTAAACTTCTGTAGTTATATACAACCTCGGGGAATCACCTCGGGTGAAAAACAATTGGGGGGGGGGGGATTCCCCACACCTATTTTGTTGATGAATATCTTTCTTTTTCTTTAATAAAAAGTAATTGAGGACAATTCTTCATACATATATTGGCATCTGGAAGTAAATGACCCAAAATAATATCACAGCTAATTTCAAATTGCATACCTAATTGTGTAATGACTCTATGTTTATAGCACATGATGACAAGTCTAGGCCTATGTGTTAACTTATATTTAACACCCAGGAATTATTTTTTTAACCAGATTTTCATATCAAAATGACAAAACCTTACCTAGCATGTCTTATATTCATGTTAATGCTATTAGTTTACTTTAATATAGGAAAACTTATATTTAACACCCGGGAACTATTTTTTAACCAGATTTTCACATCAAGATGACAATACCTTACCTAGCATGTCTTATATTCATGTTAATGCTTTTAGTGTACTTTAATATAGGAAAAAAATTCTCTTCAATAGTCGGGTAGGACTGCAGCAAAAGACGAGCATCAAAAAGACCTGTCAGACCTAATATTTTACTTAACATTTTATTTTAAGCAACTGATATGTATATATATACCCATATAGGCATGCTCTTTCTATTGGTACTCTCGAACTTTTAATTTGTGGTTCTTTTGTTGATATATGGGGGGTGCAGGAAATCACCCCATTTGGTGCAAGGAATCACCCCCTATTAGTGGCCGTTGCTCGCCGCACGTTTTTTTGTAAATACCTTTTTTTTGGTTGACGATAGAATGTTGAAACTTGGGTGCTTCATGGTCATAACAGTAGCTATACACACCATTAATACAAGGTTTTTCCGCCGCAAGCTATTCAAGGTGTTTCAAAGTATGCGGAAAATGCGGGGAGTCTCCCCGGTTGACGCTAACTGACCACAGGGTGGCTGAGTATTCAAGATTCACAGCCCCTTGCAATGCTGACTCAATTGGGAGACAACAAAAAGATTGATCACATTCTAGCTCACTTCTGCAATGTTCTATGGCAATATCTTTGTGAGGGTAACAAATCCCAACTCACAGGCCCAATGACCTGCAAACTTGCAGGCCTAAGCAACAGCTACTGAACAAAGGTTGAATTTGTATGGCACAAAGATTGAATATGTTATTGACTTGATACTGTTTAGGTTAATAGCAACTGAATGACTTTTGTTTTTATTTATTTTTTGTAATAGCTATCACCTCAAGTGAATGTTTGCCTCCTTATTTTTTCTGAAACTTCCAATCACTTCCTGCATAAGATATTTTAGTCTCACTGTTGCCTACTTGTTCTGTCTCACTGAAACAGCTTTCACTACTTGGCTCTTCAGTGCCACCAATGACAGTGATATCTAAAAAAAATATGGTCAAATCAAGACATGTCTTTCAACCCAGTTAGTTAGCTGCTGAAACCTTACTGCAAGCTGCTAGCTATTTGATTCTTGCAAAGCATCATCGCTTGCATTTTCTATCTAACTTGACTAGTTACTACCCATTTCAGGTTCTCAGAGTTGCTAGGAATCTTTCATTCAGATGCTGCGGCCAATTTTACCCTTCCGAGCCTCCTCAGCTCTGTTTAAACTTTGGCCTACCACGGTCACTTGCCAATCTTTGATTTCTGACAAACTTTCATCAAGAAGCAATGGCAGGTGCTTTCACTTGAAGAACATAGCTCTATTTTCTAATGTTCCAAGAAATGATCTTGGTAGGGAAGGTAAGTGCATTTGTGCTAAATATGTTGCAAAAAATTTGTGTTGGGTCATAAGGCCTATAACCTAAAGAATCCCAAAATTTGTCACTTATCAAAATATGCTCTTGAAAATATCTCCAAACTTTTTTTTCATTTTAGTGGGGGAGGGCAGACCTGGTGCGTCAACACTTTTTGCAATGCCCTATTTTGACGCACCTGGCCCTATGATGACGCAGTAGCTATATATCACAGAAATGCTCATAGATCAAACAGTTGAACAGATAGAATTATGGGCTTCACATATGTTGATTAATAACATATATATTATGTACCCAGGTGTGAACCTTTTTATCTAATTTTTTATTCATGAAAATTTGTCAACAAATTTTTTTTTGATCAAGTGTCAAACATGTTTATATTTGGCAACTGCCCTTGCACCTCATGACCCCAGCATGTTATTTGATATGATATTTTGAAGGATATTTATAAGGCCAACTTTACGTAGCACTGCGCTGCCAAGCAGCAGCGTATTGTTGAACTACGCTGCTGCTTGGAACTGGCAGTCTTGAACGCAGCACACCACTGCCAAGCAGCAGCGTATTGTTGAACTACGCCTCTGCTTGAGAAAGGGCACTCTTGACTCTCGAAGTGTCTTGCTTGCTGCTCGCGCGTCAGTATCTGTAGGGCAGCGGAGGTGAGAGGGTCTGTGCTGCTTTACAGCCACTCTTATAAACTCAGCAGTGTGAGATGTTAAGTATAGCGGGGTGCGTCAACATTGGACCCCTTACTCTAACATAGGTTGAATGACGAATGCAATTGCTTCTTCCTCTTATTTGAAAAGCTTATTGGAACCCATGCAATCAATGCTGTGTCCATCTGTCCAACAGTTTATTGTAGCTACTGTGTAGCTAGCAACATAAGTTTTGATAAGAATAGCACCTTCTTCATTGTAACCCTAAAGTTCAATTTCATTTTCAGGACCACTTTCAGGCGTGAAGGTGCTTGATCTCACCCGTGTCCTGGCTGGCCCTTTTGCAACCATGCTGTTATCAGATCTTGGAGCCTCAGTTATAAAGGTAGCTAATTTATTTTCTCTTCTGATAAAGAGTCCAATATAGTTCTCTGTTGTTTGTAGCTACCTAACTTTGCTAACATTTAGTAATTAGCTAATTGCATAGGGTTAATGTATGTCAAGCACTGGTAAATGCAGAAGTAAATGTATGTAGCTACAAAATGTATC
>SDVV010020070.1:0-13397 GCA_016164225.1 Gammarus roeselii
GTCTAGACATGAGTAGTAAATATTTCAAACTTTCGATTTCATCAGTTGAAATACGACTTTATCATATCAAAATATATATTATATAAAAAAAACATTCGTTTTGGGCTATGGTAGCTTTTTTTAGCCGGAGACACTCAATAAAACAACTTATTCTCAACTGAAATAGTGCGCAACAAAAACTACATTACGTGTCGTCATGGCTACGTAGGTCTACCAAAGCATTCATTGCCGTGAACGTCAGGGCCAACAGGAGCTATATAACAGCGTCTTAAGATAAGACAACGTTTGGATGGATGATGGCTTCCAAGAGTCAAAGAAGCTTGTCCCTCATGAGCCTATTCCTCGGTTTGTTATGCAGTCGAGAATGGCAGCAGCTTTTTTTCATATATTGTATGCTAACGAAGACGGAATTTTCAGAAACTAGCTCAGCAAATACTCGCAATAATTGTCTTTCAAACATGCATGACTTTCAAGGAGAGAGCTCCCTCAAACAGCAAATAGAACTACAGGCACACACGGCTCCATCCCGTTTTGAAGAAAATACACTTTGCTTTCAACCACAGCTAATAAATAAGACACCATTCCCCAAGCGATCCTTGTAAGATCATGTAGAAAAAGGTCAAAGCTTAAGATCTTGGGAGCTCTTCTATACGTTGATTCGACTGTTTCTCTCACATTTCGACAAGGCAAAAGCTGCCAACAAGGTATCATGGTGAAACATTCTCTTCATGCCAATTCAGTATCTACGTAAACGTTAATCTCAGCAGCACAGAACAGAGTCTTTCCTTCCTTGACTTCAACCAGGGTGGTACCAACAATCCAACTAGGTGCGGGGCCAATTTCCTTTCACATCACCGCTTATGCCTCTTTAGCTCCAGACATCCGAGGAGTATCTCTTTTTCTGAATCATGTTCTTAACGTAGTCCTCCGCTTGCTGGCGCGTCATGTCGCCCTCCTTGTGACAGATATCTATGATGGCAGCATTCACCTCGCGCGCCATGTTCTTGGCGTCACTGTGCAGAAGAATGGGACATTGCTTGTCATAGTCAAAATACTATTTTGTGTAAACAATACACGAGCAGTTTGAAGCCTAGGGTATAAGATGAACACGATAAAACCACTCGCGTGATGTATACCGGAGACTCAAAATAAATTATATCCAATATTATACCAACATCCTAGGGCTAACATACAGCCCATTGAAGTGCTTTACTGTTTTTTCATTCTGAAAATACAAGAGATTTAAGAACCCCTACGGAGGTAGAGAAGCGACTAGACGGAAGCTAGTCACCTTGAATAAGAGCCCAATCCAGCTAAAGTGTGTGTGTGGAGGGGGCAATGGTGTCCTAATACTGTCACAGATCCGCTTTGTGCCTTACCAGTAGAAATAGATGCGTCCTTTCTGCCTCCCAGACCTGTTAAGCACTCAACCCGCTGAGTGCTCCTTTTGTGTCCTAGACCTGCTTAGTGCCTTACCCGCAGACATAGAGGTGTCCCTTCTGCGTCCCAATGATGTCCCACACCAGCTTGGCGTCCTGAGCGAGCAGATGCTGCACGTACACCTTGTGGTCCTGGTCCCGGCTGAATGCCACGCGGAGCTGGGGGACGCACACAACCACACGTCATCGATAGATATTGATAAAATTCACAAAGATTTATGTGAGATCTCATGAATGAGATCATCACGATCCTACAAAAAACACTTCTGAGGTCGAGTAAGTGAGCAGTAGATTATACTTGTGACAGCCAGGACCATTAATTTGTGTGCTATTAGTCACAGATACAGACACTAGGCCGCATCCGCCAGAAAGGGAGGTGGCGCACCTCACACCCTCATACGCTCACACAACTTAGCCCTTTTGTGCTAACGAGTCCGGCCGGTACCCCCGCAACACACACTCTGGGTCACGAGTGCAGTCGGAGGATACGTTGTCAGCAGCAGGGCCCGACAGTTTTCACTGGTTTACCCCCGTCGCGTTATAATAGCCCCCCCCCCACGACAATCCCGACAGCGGGATGCCAAGGGCAGGAAAGCACATCAGAGCAGCGTCAAAATCAACCATTCACAACCATTCTCCACTCACGCCTGTTCATTGCACGCTCGCTCGCCACCTCTACATTTATGTCTCTTTTTCCTAACACCTGCTTCAGACCATCCATCCACACAAGCTTCGGTCTACCTCTAGGCCTGCGACCACTCGCCTCCGCATTCATCACCCTTTTCACCAATCTCCTTTCATCCATCCTCTCCATGTGCCTGAACCATCTCAGAACACACGAATCCAATCTATCCTCCAACTTCTTCACCATCCCTGTTCTGATTCGAACCACGTCGTTGGTGATCCGGTCTCTCAGCGTTATTCCAGCCATGCTCCTCAAACATTCAACCTTCTTCTCTCAACTGCTCTCACCCAAGTCTCAGCTCCGTAGAGCACAGTTGGGACAACAACCCCCTCATAAAGCCCTCTCTTTGCTTCCATCCCCAACGTCCTACAGCTCATTACACTCTTTAGTGTACCCAACACTTCACACCCATCCTTCACTCGCGCCTTCATTTCAGTTTCCACTAATTCAGTTATCTCCGCATGGGAGTCCAGATACGTAAAACACTGAACTTCCTCCAGAAGCTCTCCATTTAGGGTGACATTAGTTTTGCTTGCATCGACAGTCCTCGAGCATCTCATTACTTTACTCTTACTCACGTTCACTTTAAGCTCCTCCTCTGAATCCGCAACCAGGGCCGTATCATCAGCAAAAAGCAACTGGCTCAACTGCCAATTCCGCCCATTCGCTTCCAACAGTTCCAAGCCACGACCCAGCACACTCGTGTTCACCTCCCTGACCACTCCATCCATTTAAAGGTTGAACAGGCAGGGAGACATCACGCAGCCTTGTCTCAGTCCCACTTTTACAGTGAACCAATCACTCACCTCGCTTTCCACTCTGACACATGCTCGGCTGCCAATATAGAAACCCTGCACCGCTTTCAACAACTGTCCGCCCACTCCATACAAACGCAACACCCTCTACAGCGCTTCCCTGTAAATCCTGTCGTATGCCTTCTCTAGATCCATGAAGGTCCAGAACACATCCTTTCCATTGGCAAGGTACTTCTCACACACCAGTCTCACTGCAAAAATCTGATCGGCACACCCTCTACCACTCCTAAAGCCACACTGTTCCTCTCCAATTGCGCAGTCCGTACAGTCTCTAATCCTTTTGATCAGCACTCTCCCCTACAACTTACCAACCACACATAACAGATTGATACCAATCGAGTTGCAGCATTAACTTTCATCTCCTTTGGCCTTATATAGCGGAACAATGCAGGCACTGCGCCACTCAATCGGTACCACGCCTGCCACAGAACAAAAGTTCAGTAACCTCACCAAACATTCGACATTCGTTACTCCACCCTTCTTCAGTCACTCGGTCGCCACGTCATCCAAACCAGGGGCTTTCCCTGCTTCCATCACCTCCACCGCCTCCTGCACCTCTTTCCTGGTAATATCCGCCACAAGTCTTTCTCCCAAAACTGGCATCCGAGCACCACCACCCACAGCAACAATGTCAGCCTCTCTGTCATCCTCGACATTCAACAACTCATCAAAATGCCAGGCCAACCTCTTCGGTACATCATCACTTTCCAACAACAACTGGCCATTTTCATCTTTCACCACTTCCTCATTTCCGGTCTCTTCCTTTCTCACCCAATTCACCTCTTTCCAGAACATCTTTATGTTCTAATCAAAATTCTGGCACAACCGTCTGCCCCACCGGGCATCAACGTCCCTTTTGGCTTTTCTCACCACCCGCTTCACCTTGCTTCTCCTCTCTTTGTAGCTTTCATAAGCCACCACCGACTTCACCTGCAACCACTCCTCTTTTCCGTGCCACTGCCAGTTTGACCTCCTCGTTCCAAACTCGCAACCTTTCTTTCTACATCCGCCCGCACGGCGCACGCCACACACCTTCTTAGCCCATCTCAGCAACGAATCCCTTAACTCCTCCCATTTTTCCTCAATATCTCTGAGGTCGTGTCCTCTCACGTTGTTATATTCTTAACAACGCCTGCTGGAACTCCTCGGCTCTAAATCTCACATTCAGTCCACTCACTTTCACTACCTCTCTTCCTCCTCTCACTCGTCTGTTGCCCTTCCACTTCTGCTCCACTCTTAATCTACCTTCCACCAGCAGATGGTCAGACACTCCTCCACCCTACCCTCTCAACAACCGCACATCCAACAGCCTCCCCACCACTCTCCTCGATATCAGCACAAAATCCATCAGTGCTCGCTCCACCACTGCACCACGGGCCATCCTTACCCATGTGTACTTGTGGATATCTCGCTTCTTGAACAAACTCTTACCGACCACCAACTCCTGCTCCGTACACAGACCTATCAGGTTTTCTCCACTGTAATTTCTACCGGAAACGCCTTACCTTCCTATCACATTCTCCACTAATACAATCTCCAACTTTCGCATTAGGGTCACTCAGTACAACTACAATTAAATGACCTACAAAACTCTCAATACACTCACTCAGGTCAGTCCAGAATTGGTCTCTCTCCTCTTCACTCCTCTCGCTGCCAGGTCCGTAAGCACTCACAAATACCCATCTTTCTACACCTAACTTGACGAGCCAACCGATCACTCAATATCAAAACCACCCCTTCTCGTGCCCTACCTTCCTCCACACCAGACTTTCTTCCACCTACCACACCAAACTCACATCCTCCCTTACCTTTCAATGTTGTCTCACTCAGCGCCGACACATCAAACTTCCTCCTCACAAACATCTCACTAAACAACCCTCCTCTTTACATCATTCGTACTACAACCACGCACATTCAACGACCCTAACAATAGGGTTCGCGTTAGCCTCTCCTCCCTCCGCTCGTCTTGCCATCTTTGATGAAGGGTTTTACAGAGAACGGGATTCCTAGCCCCTTCGCTCCGCCCCTTTTAGTCGCCTTTTACGACACGCAGGGGTTACGGTAGCACGATTCTACTCCCGGCTACGGGGCGCCCTTTTAGTCGCCTTCTACGATACGCGGTGGATACGGTAGCAAGATTCTTACGTCTTAGCTACAAGGCATTAGTAGCAGTGCAAATATTCTCGGCACACACTTGGTTTAATATTTAGATTAGAAACGAACACGAAGGTAGAACTTCTCAAACGCTGTAACTTTTCCAGCAGATCAGAGGTAAGCTTTGAGTGTGTCGGTCTCATCCTGCTTGATTTGAAGAAACCATCGCGAAACTGATAACTTCATCTTAATATATTCGAGAAGATGTGTGATAAATATAAAAAACGACATGCTAGTACCAGTGTCACAGATTGATCCAAAACTCATTTTCATGCTGCCTTGGAACGGAACAAAATTGAGACAGCAACACTTATTTCGAACCTCAATCTTGGCCCGAACAAAATTTGTATTGCGGGGTTTCCTGGCCGGACCATCAGCGCCTAAGGGCTAAGTGTGTTAGCGTGAGAGTGCGTGAGGTGTTCCTTGCTGTTGGTCACCTTTCTGGGGATTCGGCCTAGTAATTGTTCTTGCATCAAGAGAACCATGCACTTTGACGTGTTTCCTGAGACCAGCACAACTTTTTCTCAATTTCTCCGCTTAACACAGACTTATGAGAACTTAGAAGGGAATCGTTTTCCTCCAATACACTGTCGAAAGTCGGCTAAGCGTATTTTGGGAGCCCCTGGTCAGCCTTCACTCACCAAGAGCAGGCCCGAGCTCTCGAACTGCTCCAGCTCATCCTTGTAAATGTAGTCCTCGGCCTCCTTGCGGCAGCCAAAGTAGAGCAGCGTCTTACCGACAGCGAAGCCTGGTAACAAGGGAAATAAACTCGTATCAAGATCAGGAAACAAGATAGCAGGGTAACTCTGGGTAGGAATAATTAATTATATGAAATGACAAAAAAAAAATACACCTCACCAAACTGCTGATCACAAGTAACAAGAGACATCAGTTATTTGTAGTTGGAATATTTTTGGTACGAGACATAACAACGATATGCACCTAAAGCTGCCAACTTATCAATAGTAAGATGCTACAAGCAGGAAGCGATTGCTATCATCGGGTCGCTAAAGGGTTGCGGTTGCTTAGCCCCAGTGTCCATCGGCGGCGGTGAAGCAGCGGTCAGCGTACCGCCCGAAGCCTCAGATTCCTATGACACGTGTATGTTGGGGAGGAGTGGTGACCGGCTTAGCAGCGAGGTGAGTGTTATTGCTGATACATGAATTGACGTTGTAGGTTAAACGGCAGTCCATACAATGCCACCCGAGTGGTCTAATTCTGTTGCTGTGGTTACGATAGCATTGATTCTGACAGTGTGTTCATGTCCCTTAGCCGCACTGCATCGCATCAACAAGACGCGGGTAAGGATGGCCTCATGTGGGACAAGCATTAGTGTCCCACATGAGGAAATACAGTTGTACTCGATGTATTGTAGGTGATTGATTAAGAGTAGCAGAGTTTTATAGTAACTAAAGGAAGTCAGGGTGACAGTCTTTCATCTGGTCAAGTTCACTATCCAATGCATTGTTACAGGAAAGGCATACCTTTTTGTCGCGCGATATCCCTCTCCTGCAGGAAGCCTCTGAATGGCGCGATGCCAGTGCCGGGCCCGATCATCACGATCGGCACCTCGCTCTTAATAGGCAGTCTGGAGAAGATAATAAAAAGATTGCAAGGAAAATGGTCAGACATTTCAGATAAGTGGAGGTTAACGTCATCACGACATAGGTGGCAGATTCGGAGAAGTTGTGTAGGCTTGAGTTGGAGTTTGTTAGAATTTGTGATGAAGAAGTTGAAAGTTACAATTACTGAAACTATAATAATGAGATGTTGGTGGAATTAGTGTTTGCGGAATCATGTTACCTAAATAGTGAGTTATTGAAGAAAGTTCAGTGTTTCAAGTATCTCGGCTCTCATGTGGAGAAGACTGGACTGGTGCAAACTGAGGTGAAATCTCGAGTGAAGGAAAGCTGTCGAGTGTTGGGTGCACTGAAGAGTGTAACGAGCTGTAAGACACTGGGCAAAGAAACAAGAAGAGGGTAGTTGTGCCAACTGTGCACCACGGGGCTGCGACGTGGGAGCGACAGCGAAAGAGAGAGAAGAAGGTTGAATGTTTTTGAGATGAAATGCTTGAGAGGCATTGCTAGAGTGACGCTGAGGGATAGGTTCAATAAGAACGTTTGAATTAGAAGGGGTGGTGTCAGTGGTGGTGTGAAAACTGGAAGACGGAGTAGGTGGTTAGGATACATTGTGAGGATATATGATGGGAGTTAGGTGAAAAGGGTGATGAAAGAGAAGGTGAGTGGACGATTGTTAAGAGGACGCTTGAGAGGATGGATGACGTGAAGGAGGTTCTATGGAGGAGAGACATCCGGGCGGAGGTGCAATGGATAGGTGAGCCTAGAGGCGCTTTCCCGCCTTTGGCGTTCCGTTAAGAAACAGGATGGACATAAGTGGGGACGGCTGAGCAATTATGACGCAGCAAGGGTAAGCCCGTGAAAGCTGTCGGGCCCTGTTGCTCATAGTGATCTCTGAAGTCACTCCTGACCAGATGTGTGAGCTGAGAAGTTCTAGCCGGACCCGAAAGCAACCAAGTGCCAAGTGTTGGAAAGTGTGTGAGGTGTTCTTGCCGTCAACAGCCCGCCTTCCAAGAAATTCGTCCTTGCGCCTGTATCCAAACGTTTTATTTTGTGTGAGAACTCGAGTGTTTTCAGGGGTTAAAGCATCCGTACAGACGTGTCAGTTAGTTGTATCTTGCTCATTGTCTTGAAAGAGTTGTATGCAGTCCGTTACTGGTGACACTGTTATTCTTGTGGTAGCAGTATTCTAACACCCCCGTAGCGGGGGTGTTGAAATGCTGCTACCGTAGCCCTTGCGTGTCGTAGAAGACGACTAAAAGGGGAGCCCTGTAGCCGGGCTTAGAATACTGCTACCGCAACCCCTGCGTGTCGTAAGAGGCGACTAATAAGGGGCTGGGCAAGGGGGCTAGGAATCCCCTCATCGGCAAAATTTATCACTAAAAGACGGCAAGACGAGCGGGGTGGAGAGAGGCTCACGCTTCTCCGAACCCTTTTGTTAGGTTCGCTGAATGTGCGTGGTTGTAGTACGAATGAAGCAAAGAGGCGAGAGATTGGTGATGTTTTTGTGAGGAAGAAGTTAGATGTGTTGGCGTTGAGTGAGACAAGTTGAAGGGTAAGGACGAATGTGAGTCAGGAGTGGTAAGTGGAAGAAATTCCGGCGTGGATAAAGGTTGGGCACGAGAAGGTGTGGTGTTGCTATTGAGTGATAGACTGGCTAGTAGCGTTACTGAGTGGAAAAAGATGTCCTCAAGATTAAAATGGGTGAAAGTACAGTTTGGCGTAGAGAAATGAGTATTTGTGAGTGCGTACGGACGTGGTAGCATGAGGAGTGATTAGGAGAGGGAGCATATTTGGACTGACCTGAGCGAGTGTATTGAGAGTTTTGGAAGTCAATTCAATGTGGTTGTACTGGGCGACCTTAATGCGAGAGTGGGAGATGCAGTAGTGGATAATGTGACAGGGAGGTATGGCGTTCCTGGTAGGAATGACAGGGGAGAAAATCTCATAGGTTTATGCATGGGGCAGGAGCTGGTAGTGGGAAACAGCCCGTTCAAGAAGCGAGACATCCACAAGTACTCATGGGTAAGGATGGCCCATGGTGAAGTGGTGGAGAGAGCGCTGATGGATTTTGTGCTGATTTCGAGGAGAGTGGTGCGGAGGCTGTTGGATGTGCGGGTGTTGAGATGAGAGGGTGGAGGAGTTTCTAACCATCTGCTGGTGGAGGGAAGATTGAGAGTAGAGCTTAGGTGGAAGGGGAACAAAGGACGTTTAGAGACGTTTAGAGATGCCTTGTTGAGATTTTCGAGAAATGAGTGTGGTGTGCGACGTGTTGGCGGTGCAGACGGAAGGGCTGCGAGTGGTGGAACGAGGAAGTCAAACTGGCGGTGACGCAGAAGAGAAGAGCTTTTGAGGAGTGGTTGCAGGCGAAGTCGGTGGTGGCCTATGACAACTATAAGGAGAATAGGGAGGAAGTAAAGCGATTGGTGAGGAGAACCAAAAAGGACGCTGATGTCAGGTGGGGCAGACGGTTGTGCCAGAATTTTAAGAAGAACAAAAAGATGTTCTGGAAATAGATTAAGAGGGTGAGAAAGGGAGAGATCGGAAAGGAGGAGGCAGTGAAAGATGAGAACGGCCAGTAGTTGACGGAAAGTGGTGATGCACCGAAGAAGTGGGCCAAGTATTTTGATGAGTTGTTGAATGTCGAGGATGACAGAGAGGCTGACATTGTTGCTGTGGGTGGTGGCCCACGGATGCCGATTTTGTAGAGAGATTTGCTGCGGAAATTACTTGGAAAGAGGTGCAGGAGGCGGTGGAGGAGATGAAAGCAGGGAGAACCCCTGGTTTGGAAGGCGTTGCGACTGAGTGCCTGAAAAAAGGTGGAATAACGATTGTCGAATGGTTGGTTGGTGAGGCTACTGAAAATTTGTTTTGTGACGGGCGTGGTGCCGATTGAGTGACGCAGTGCCTGCATTGTCCCGCTGTATAAGGGCAAAATAGATAAAAAATAATGCTTCAACTCAAGAAGTATCAGTTTGTTGTGTGTGGTCGGTAAGCTGTTTGGCAGAGTGCTGATCAAAAAGATGAAAGAATGTACGGATTGCGCAATTGGAGAGGATCAATGTGGCTTTAAGAGTGGTAGAGGGTGTGTCGATCAGATATTTGCACTGGAACAGTTTTGTGAGAAGTACCTTGCAAAGGGGGAGGATGTGTTCAGGGCCTTCATACAGATGCAGACACTAGACCGCATCCCCCAAAAAGGGGGGTGGCCGACGGCAAGGCGCACCTCCCACCCTCATACGCTCACACAACTTAGCCCTTTTGAGCTGCAAGACGTTGACCTTCATGGATTTGGAAAAAGCATACGACAGGATTGACAAGGAAGCGCTGTGAAGAGTGTTGCGTTTGTATGGAGTCGGCGGAAAGCTGTTGAAAGCGGTGCAGAGTTTCTATGTTGGCAGCCGAGCATGTGTCAGAGTGGGAAGCGAGGTGAGTGATTGGTTCACAGTAGAAGTGGGTCTAAGACGACTATGCGTGATGTCTCCTTGGCTGTTCAATCTCTATATGGATGGAGTGGTCAAGAAGGTGAACGCGAGTGTGCTGGGTTGTGGCTTGGAACTGTTGGAAGCGAATGGGCGGAGTTGGCAGTTGAGTCAGTTGCTGTTTGCGGATGATACGGCTCTGGTGGCGGATTCAGAGGAGGAGCTGTGTAGGCTGGTGTCAGAGTTTGGTAGAGTGTGTGAGAGGAGGAAGCTTCGAGTAAACGTGGGTAGAAGTAAAGTAATGAGATGCTCGAGGACTGCCGATGCGAGCAATAATAGCGTCCTCCTGAATGGAGAGTTGTTGGAAGAAGTTCAGTGTTTTAAGTATGTGGGCTCCCATGTGGAGATGAATGAACTAGTGGAAACTAAGGTGAAGTCGCGAGTGACGGAGGGGTGTAAAGTGTTGTATGCACTTAAAGCGTGATGAGCTGCAGGACGTTGGGGATGGTAGCAAAGAGAGGGCTGTATGAGGGTGTCGTTGTCCCAACTGTGCTGTACGGAGCTGAGACTTGGGGGGGGGAGTGGGAGCAGAGGAGAGAAGATTAGATTAGAGTGGCAAGGCTTTCTAGTGCACTGGAGTCAGCTGTACGGAGCTGAGACTTGGGGGGGGGGAGTGAGAGCAGAGGAGAGAAGATTAGATTAGAGTGTCAAGGCTTTCTAGTGCACTGGAGTCGATGTTCTTCTGGCACCGAACGTCAAACCAGCAGCCAGCGCCGCATCAAGTCATCAACAAATCATCCTCAGTCTCCGGAATTGTTCCGACTCACGGCATGCTTAGGTCACAACTGTTTATAGGAATATAGAGAGAGGTCACAAATGTGTCCTACCTAAAGTGAACAAAGAAAACGGTGGTCCTCAGGGATGGAGGAGTTTATAGGCAAGTAAGATCAGGTATGATCAATTCACAACAGATCAGATTTCAGTTAGGAGGCCGGTTTCTTGGAGGTAGGAGAAGTGGTTTCGCACTGAATTGTCTCTAAAGGTGGTTCCGCACTGAATTGTCTCAGGAAGCATTATACAGATACAAACACTAGGCCGCATCCCACAGAAAGGGGGGTGGCAGACGGCAAGACGCACCTCACACCCTCATACGCTCACACTCACACAACTTAGCCCTTTTGTGCTAAAGGGTTCGGCCGGTAGCCCCTTAACTTGCACTCTGGGTCACGAGTGCAGTCCGAGGATCCGTAATCAGCAGCAGGGCCCGACAGTTTTCACTGGTTTACCCCCGCCGCGTCATAATGGCCGTGCCCCCTCACCCACTACCAAAAAGCGGGAACGCACATCAGAGCAGCGTCAAATCAACCATTCACAACCATTCTCCACTCACGCCTGTTTATTGCACGCTCTCTCGCCACCTCTACATTCATGTCTCTCCTCCCCAACGCCTGCTTCAGACCATCCATCCACCCAAACTTCGGTCTACCTCTAGGCCTGCGATTACTCGCCTCCGCATTCATCACCCTTTTCACCAATCTCCCTTCATCCATCCTCTCCATGTGCCCGAACCATCTCAGTACACGCGAATCCACTCGGTTCTCCAACTTCTTCACCATCCCTGTTCTGATACGAACCACATCGTTGGTGATCCGGTCTCTCAGCGTTACTCCAGCCATGCTCCTCAAACACTTCATCTCGAAAACATTCAACCTTCTTCTCTCCTCTGCTCTCACCCCCCAAGCCTCAGCTCCGTTGAGTACAGTTGGGACAACAACACCCTCATACAGCCCTCTCTTTGCTTCCAGCCCCTTCTCCACATGGAAGCATTAGGCGCAGTATATTAGGTAGGTCCAGGAACCGGCTCCTGGGGAAGTATGTGCGCCGACATTGCGTCCATGTGGGGCATTCTGCCAAGACATGGGCTATTGTAGAGGGACTAGGCAGTATTTGCAGTAGGGAGGTGGTGACGCCTCCATCAGGTGTTTGTGTTAGTCTGCTATGTCCTATTCTCAATCGGCATAGAGTTACCTCAGTACGTCGAGATCGGCGGCTTGATGAGACCCAGGGTATTGGTGTGTCTTTAATAGTACGCAGTTTATTTCTCATAGGAACATGAGACCATTCAATGTTCCATTTATTTCGCACAGCTCTTCTAATCGCTGGGTAAAAGTCTCCATACGGGAGTGTACGCTTTTCTGGTGCGTGAGGCGCCGCTTCGTCCGCCCGCTCAATTCCCACCACCCCACAGTGGCCCGGAACCCAGCACAAATGAACGTTCTTGTTTCTGGAGGACAGTCGCACAAGCCAGCGCAAGATTGTTGAAACAACAGGGTGGCGATTGTTGAAGATCTCCAGGGTTTGAAGCGCACTGAGCGAATCACTGAAGATTGAGATATTGGCATCTGGAAGAGTATCAGTCGCTAATAGGGCATCGGCAATGGCCGTGAGTTCAGCAGTGAAAACTGACGCTGATGGCGGGAGTTTCCTAGTGATGACGCGCCCGGGGAGCACCGCTGCACAGCCCACTGCATCGTCGTCTTTTGATAAATCTGTGAAGATATGCAACCTATCAACGTGATGAGGCTCCGCATGGGCTATAAAAATAGCTCGAAGATTTTGGGGTGCAACATCTGTCTTTCAGCCAGTAAAATAGTGAGGGCGAGCATATTTTCTGGTAATCGCCAGATGGGAATAACATCTCGTGGGAGAGGGTCCACCATGATGTGTGGTAGTCCAAGCTCAGCAGTGAGGAGCTCGAGGCGTTTTGAGAAGGTCGAAGAAGGAGCAAGATAGGGGTGGCGCTGTTGGATTGGGGTACACGTAGGGGAGGTGGGGCGAGCAAGAACACGACAATAAAATTATAGGTCAATTTGTTCTCGTCGCAGGGCAAGATTAGGCTAACCAGATTCACAAAGAAGGCTGACAATAGGGGAGGAGCGGCAAGCTCCGGTACAAGCGCGAAGGGCGGCATTATGAACTGGTTCCAGCGTCTTGAGAATATTTGGTTTTGCGGAGCCATAGATCACGCTCCCATAGTCCAGTTTGGACCGGATGATAGTGCGGTAAAGTCGTTATGATGTTGTAGTGGGATTTCCCACGCCCGTGTTCTTTTCCCCAGGGGGATACTTATGTGTCCAAGAGGATTGTGCACCCTCTGGGACACCTGAGCACTCCTCTCCCGTAACTTTTAATCATGTCAGTTACCAACTTTTCGGGATCCCTCGTGGGGACTGTCCCCTCTTTGTTTGTTCAGTGGGTCAAACCACTGCAGCTTGCTGCTGGGAGTGGCAACAGAGGGATGGTCC
>SDVV010020071.1:0-13397 GCA_016164225.1 Gammarus roeselii
TATGGCACTGCACACAAGCAATCGATGTTGTTGAGCTGTTGAGTATTACTCCGAAAAAAGGGTGCAAATTGCTTCGCTGAGAAATTACTCATTCCGAAACATGTATTGTGAGAGTCTCTTCATTCGATTGATCTAATAATGTCACCCAATCGACAGCAGTCCTTTGTGGCCCCAATCCTAGACTCCATTCAAAGAGCTCTGCGCTCACCACCAGTAGTTTTAGAAAGCCTCAATAGACCCTCCAGACACGCCGGTTCCGGTGGCATAAAAACGTCCCTCTTATTAATCCACTTGTGTTGCTGGGATCGATTGGACCCTTTTGTGGCCGCCAAAGAATAATGCCCTAACATGTATGACTTAGACATCCTTGAAGTACGGCGACAGATGGAGTTGAGGTACAGCAGAAACAGTATGACAGAAAAGACGTGAAGTCAGCACTCGTGAACACAATCGATCCGTGCAAAAGTCTGTGCTATAATTCGCCTGCGCTAATTCGCACCCTCTTCTCTGGATAGTAGGGGGCCAAATTATCGAAGTTGAGTAAAAAAAAAATGTCGAGAAGATGCCAACTTTAAATCGACACGGACTGACAAGTTTGGAGTTCTTACATTCAATATAAAACAAATTATCTTAGCATAAAATAACATGGGGTTTTGGAGAAATCATGAAAAGCGTGAGACATTGATCGATCTTTCTGTGTTGTTAGTATAACACACTCATTCGGGTAAAATTTGTGTAGGCTATAATCGACTTGTTTTCTATGTTGATTCATTCATGTTGAACAATTACCCACTCTGTTTGAAAAATATCCTACTTTCGCAACCTTGAATATACGTGTGACGCTGTCATTTTTGTTATTAATTATTTGCTTATTAAATTTCCATCCCGAATAATTCCTCTAATATGATATTTCATCGTCGTGTTCTAATGAAAATGTGTAGCAGCTGTTTCAAACAAATTAAAAAAAAAGGCCGAAATGTTGCTTTGGAACCGGGAATAAACTATTCAGTGACATTAAGACTTCGTTCAAAGCACTGTTACTATGTTTGAAAACGCTTCTTCCTAGGCTTCAGATTTTTTCCTTTCCCAGATTGA
The DNA here is from genome assembly GCA_016164225.1 of Gammarus roeselii. NCBI lineage: Eukaryota > Metazoa > Arthropoda > Malacostraca > Amphipoda > Gammaridae > Gammarus > Gammarus roeselii. The sequence continues at coordinate 1,096 of SDVV010020071.1, forward strand.
GTATATTTTGAAATTTTTCACATTGATTTTTTTCTGAATAGTAGATATCGTTCGCAACATAATTGTATGAGCTGTTATAAAAGAACAGAATACATGTAGTCAAGATTGCCCGTTTGGGCGTGTGTCGTCAAGGCAATACAAGACAGCTTTAATCTAATCCCCCCCCCCCTTAATGACATGGGTAGCAATGTATCGATTAGACCAGTAATTAGGTTCAATGGGAATAGTTCAGTTTCAATTTGCACGACGAAATCTAACTAAAACCCACGGTATGGATTTGTAGAATGCAAATGTTCGTAGAATGTAAATGTTTTTTAACTCCATAACTTCGTCAAACAATAAGACGTAACTTGCAATACCGGCTGCAGGGAAAAGAAATCACGTAACCGTAAGAGCCTTTTATGATATTTTCTATTAATGTTGAAACAGTGATCAAATTGTCATTAAATCTAGCTTAACAAAAGAATCTCTGGAGTTTTTTTTCCAATGTCACAGAGCAAAAATTGATCCCCCAACGACTGGACTAAATTGTATTTAAATCGAATGGCCATCTTTTGCTTTCAATTGTATGATTTATACTTCGCATAACACCCAAGTTTTTTAGGTCATAGTTAAAAAAAAAAAAAAATCTGTGTCCCTGTACGCCTCTCATTCTCTCATAATTGCAAATGACCAGCGATCAGGAAACTGACGGAAACGATTGTTCAATTATATTTATTTCGTCCGCTCGAATATCTGCAGTCGGTTGTTAATCGTTCATTGTTTCTGATGACGTATCAACAAAGCTTATCGAGAAGCACAAAAATGAGCCTCCTAAGCCTTACGATCGATCAAACTTGTCTCAAAAGCCTATTCATGACTTAAATATGTTTTCGAATTCTTCCATTACAGCATACTAAGCCACTCAAAATAATTTATTTTAACATTTAGGTAAATGTCAGACGCACTTGCGATTTGTTTGCTTCGTGTTGGTATACAGTAACATCAGTTACGACGACAACCTCATTCCCTGTAGGCTATGCGCACACGTCTATATCGCATGCCTTAGACAACTCATGGTGTCATGCGCTCACATGAACATTACTATACTTTACCAAATAAATATACCAGCTTCGCCCAAGCTATATTTTAAATAGTGATAGATATTGTTCATAATTACAATGCTAAATGTAATTTTATCAAGTTTGTTGAAGTTATGAGTTCATGAAACAGCAAAAAGGCGACAAAACGCCCCCACGGCCGGAGTTTCATGAACGCCCATCACGGAAGATTAGGTTAAGTAGAAATTTTAAATTCACCACGAAGAAGAAGTTAGTAGGAAGTCTGACGACGGAAACCATCCATGGTCTAGAGCATTGGGGAAAGGTTGAAGGTAGATATGTAAATAAAAGCATATCGTTCTACCGATTTCTTAAGATTCAGATATTGAAGGATTACTGTATATTTATATTTGACTGATGTTGATTTTATTTCCTATCCATCCTGTGAATAGCAATTTTCATCATGCTAAAAAACAAGGAAGAACACGATTTGTGTATACCTAAATTCGCAATTTGAAGTTTAGGTTTCGCCTAAGTATAGACATAGACTTACAGCCGTTTCCTCCTAATTAGGAGGGTGACTAAGTTAAGCTGAAACAGAAGGGAGAGGCGCCCAATCTTCCCGCCACAAGACCGCCGTGTCCATGCCGAGGCTCGAACCCACGACAACCACTCAGCCACGGCGGCTTGAGTGAAACGCTATTTGTCCCTACCCCAGCTGCCTCCACTAATTTCCACCAAAGTGGAAATTAGTGGAGGCAGCACCTGAGGCGGCTGACGCTGCAGTTGGATACGCTAACCACTCAGCCACAGCGGCCAGAGTGAAATGCTATTTGTCCCTACCCAAGCTGCTTATAAAAATTTCCACCTAAGTTAATTCAAGTTACGACCGCGACACACAGACGAGACACGGTAGTAGTCCGCGATTTCTTTAAAGTTAAGCTTCGCACGTACTCAAGTTGAATATTTTCGAGATGAAATATCTGCGGAGCATGGCTGGGGTGACCCAAATATGTTTAAGAAATTTGGAGCTTCTCCTCCAAACACCTTGGAATGGATTTTTGAAGAATACGAGCAACGTCTTTCCGAACAGATCCAATTGTGTATGCTTCCTCCTGTCCGAGATTGACCAGGACGCTGTCTACCCTGACCGGTGAAGAGTTCCTTAAATTTAGCAAAGAATCGAAGACTGGAAAGTGAGGGAACATTTGTGTTAACATGAATCCTTCTGAAAGGCCTTGGTGTTCCCGCAGTCAAAAAAGTTTTTTCAAAATAGAGCTGAACAGTATATAATCACTGCATAATCGATAGTGTCTCCATTTCTTTCAGAATCTGACAATAAAGAAAATTACGTCGTTAAATTTGTTGACATGCTTAGTATGTACTATACGAAATAAATCTCCAGAATATGAGCTTTCAATCGATAGAAAGATAAATTTCGTATGATTTGTAAAAACATTTTTTATACCTTACCTACGAAATTATTTTTGAACAAAAAATTAACAGTAGGATAGCTTTTACATCTCTTACGTCCCAATATGATTGATTTGCTTCAACATTTATTTCACTCCCGTGGAGCAATAAATCGTTTTACAGTAGAAGTTTATATTCTTACTTTTATTTAGTGTAAATTTAGTTAGCGTTAACCTGCAATCTCCTGTTGTTGACATTGTTGTACTTATTTTACATCAAAAAATTATTACTCAACAAAATTTTTAATGTTTGTCACTGCGTTGCAATTGCTATGGGACGTCAGAATCAATCCTCCATCAAATATGGGTTAAAAGCGTTTCCTTAGAAACTTGAAAGGCGGAACCGGTTCTGTAGTAATTAAACGGTGCACAGATTGTATGTTTTGGGGAAGAGTTATCCTGGTAGTAACTAGGTTCGTTTCAATTTAGTGGAATAATTGCTCATTTTATTCACACGAACGCTGGAAAAAATAATTCGTCGCAGAGTAGCCCAGCTGATAATTTCTGGGTAGTTAGGTATGTTTGACAAACTCAAGTTCGTCAAGCTGACGATCTTACCACTCATGATTACTAAAATTTGAGCGGACCCGCGGGACTCGGGGACCCGGGGTTTCGAGAACCCGGGGGACGTAGGGGACCGGGTGGATTTGGGGGGATCCACTTGGACCTTTCTGGGGCCCTTTGGGACACCCTTGAGACCCTTTAAGACTCTTTCGAGAAACAGTGGGACCCTATAGAGGCCCCTCTGAATCCTAGAGCCTCTGCTCCCCCCTCCCAGCGCTGTAAAACCCATACACAGAAAAATGTTTATGCGAGATGCTTGGATAGAACAATTAACCATTACAGTCCGCGAATTGCTGGCGCAGAGAGCGAGGGTCGCGTCGAGGCTGGTCAAGGTGCGTCGAGATCAGTCAAAACATATTGAGGCGAGTTGAATTGGTCGACGAGCCGAAACTGACCGAAATGATTCGAGACAAGCCGAGATGAGCTGAGGGGAGGGATTTCGGAGGACTCTAGGAGCTCGGGGAGCTCGGGAAGACCCGGGAAAATGGGTTACCCTCCGGGATTCATCGGGCTCTTTTGCGACCCAAGGGACCAATGCTCCCCCCCCGTGCTCCATCCCCTTAAACAATCAGTGCGAAATCAATAATCTGAGCAGTTTTCCTGCCCATGACGAACCTGCTCTTACTATTTTTTACGATCCACAATATTATAACGCTGGAGTATTTGTGCGGGAGTTCATGTTTGTGATTTTGTGAATGGGTATTTTTTCATCAGTCTATGCTCGCTCGCGTGTGCACGGACCATATGCATTTTCTGGGGTTGACCTGGACTGCGCAGCTATAAAATCTTGTGACGCGTTGCGGTTGGAGTTAATCTAATCCGTAGAGCCATAGACCTTGTACCAATTTCGATGATGCTATCAGGGCGCACTGTCGCGCGTGCTTGTTATTCTTGGAGTTCTAAGTGGTTGGAGGCGGGGATTCGTTTTGTCTGAGTCTTTATCTTGCCTGAATAAATAAATTGTACTAAAACTCAAATAGACTTTGTCCGTGTAGCCGGAACCTTGTACCAATTTTTGACGATACTATCTGTGCGCACTGGCGTATGGACATCTAACTCATGAGGTTCTGAGGGGCTGGAGGCGGGGATTCATTTCGTTTCATCTGAGTCTTTATCTTACCTAAATAAATAAAATTTATTTATACAACTAAACCGCGTAGCTGTAAATATCGTGTTGTGTTGCTGTCGGAGCTGAATTTGCTCGTGTAGCCACTGACCTTGTACTAATCTCGACGATGTTACCTGTACGCACTAGGTTGCGTACATATCACTCTTTAGGTTCTAAAGGATTGGAAGCGGATGTCCGTTTCGAGAAAGCGTTTTTTCTTTTTCGCACCAGCTTGCGTCGGACATTGCTTCACTGAAAGTGTACACGACGACATGAACCTTGTAAACTTCACAGCAAGTGTTCACGACGACACGAATCGTGTAAACTTCATTGAAAATGTTCACTATGACACGAATTGTGCAAACTTCACTGAAAATGTTCACGGCGACAGGAATCGTCTAAACTTCAATTCAAATGTTCACGACGACACGAATCGCATAAACTTCACTGTAAATGTTCACATGGGCACAAATCGTGTGAACTTCATTTAAAATGTTCACTATGACACGAATCTTGTGAACTTCGCTAAAAACGTTCACGACGACACAAATCATGTAAATGTCACTGAAAATGTTCACGAAGGATCGAGTCTTGTTAATTTCACTGAAAATGTTCACGATGACACTATATCTGTAAACTTCCTTGAAAATTTTCACGACGACACTAATCGTGTAAACGTCACTGCAAATGCTCACGACGACACGAAGCGTGTAAACTTCACTGAAGATGTTCACGAGGACACGAATATGTAAATTTCACTGAAAATGCTCACGTCGACACGAATCGTGTGATCTTCGCTGTCAACTGAAATCTCTTGTTCCCGTACCGTTTACTAACTGAAAACCCCCATCATAGTACATGCTGGTCCCTGGTTTGTGCTGGGACCTTAAGCCGCACGTTTGTTTTGCTTTTATATTTGGGGTCGTGTAACGTTTACTGTAAAGTAACTATAGCCAGCTAATAGGCCAGCAAGAATGAGCCCCTTGGCCCCTGGTTCGAACCAGGGGGCCGATGGAGAGTGGAAAGAAACTCCATTTAGGAGTTACCAGCATCCCCTCCAGAGCACAGAAGACCATGATTCCAACGGTCAAGAACACCAGCTTCGCCAAGATGACCAGCGCCACCTCGGCGGAAAACGATCGGAGGGACGGCCGTATCGACGAGTTGACCAAGAACGTACAAGAAATATTGAATCTGCTAAGCTAAGCGACCGGCCTCTCTGAACAGGAAGCAGAAGTTTTCGCCACAGAACCTAGCTTAATTGATGACCGTCTAACATTACTCGAGACTCATGTCATGACCATTTTTCTCCATATCCACGAACTAGTCATAAACAAACTAACTAAAGAACCTGCAACTCATACAAGTACCTCCACCTCTTCGTCTGGCGACAACTTCGACAACTCTTCACCCCATAAAAATCTCAACCGAGCTCCAAGGGCTGCAAAGAGGAAGCAACACACGCCATTCAATGAACACAATTTGTTCAACAATAGTCCTACCTTTCCAGAACACCTGAAGATCACGTTCGACGCCAACGACAGACCAGATATTTGTCCATACACTCTGAGAAAAGAGATGGGCTCTTTCACTGGCCGCCCAGTCCTGAGCTTCGCCACCAGCGGCGACGAAAGCTTTGCCATCTGAGTAGACACAAAACTTCAAAGTGACACGATTCTCTCCAAAAACAAACTTGGTGGGAAGCCATGCAGAATAGTGCCACCCCCGACTTTCTTTACAAGTTCAGGTTTGATCTACGTTGAAGATATCCCGAAAGAGGAAATCGAGGAGTACATCACTAGACTCGTTCAATTTGAGGACTGTGTTGTCGAAGCAATGGTCGCACCGAAGATCACACCAAGGAGAGAGGCAACCACAGCCCTAATACTAAAATACAACTGCCCTACTCCACCAAAATGTCTAGACATTCTCTTCTGCGCCACCAAAACCAAGGTTACACCATTTGAGAGACGTCCGATGCGATGCTATAAATGCTAGAAATACGGACACACGAGAGGAAACTGTAAAAGTATACAGAGATGCTCGTAATGCTCCCAGGACGACCACGACAAACCGGATGAGCCCCAGTCAGGCCAGTCCGAGGAACAGCACTGTTTTATTGCAAAGTAGACGGACATCCCACCGGACACAGAAACTGCCCAGAGGAGGAGAAGGTGAGAGCGATCCTCTAATACCAGATAGATCACGGGGTCGGGCGATAAGAGACTGCAGTCTCGATGCGCTCTTCCCAAAATGACCCTCGTGCCCGGGAAAGAAGATCGGCGTTAACAACTAGAGGGAAAACTGAATGAAATACAACGACAGGGAAAGAAATATCTGGCCTACGTCACAGAACGTGAACTAAGTAACGCTGTACAAAAGATTACCCACAAAAAACAAAATCAAACTTACAGTTGATATACATCCGTCCTCCATAGATACCAAACGAATTATATACACCTACAACAGACCCCAGTGCTTTTGCTGAAGGTCTAGCTGAAGACTACGGAGTTACCGAAGTCCGTCAAACAACATGGATAAAATCACGTAGCGCAAGTTTTTCTGCATACCAAATTACCTTCCCGGGACACGACGCACCGGAATTCATAGTAATCCCGGGTGAACAAGGTAGAACCGAAACCTACCCAGTAGCAACATGGCCCCCAATGGGCAAAAAATGCCTTGAATACGGCCACGTCATCGCATACTGCCAGCCATACACACCCCAACGTTGCAAGAAATGCGCTTGCGAGCACGACAGAAAAGATTGCACAGTATGCCACCCTAAATGCTACCACTGCTCATGCTTCCATGAGGCAGGCGACCGCGACTGCCCAGTATACATGGACCAAAAAGAAATAACAATCACACAAAACGAACGCAGAGTTACACGGCAACAAGCTATCCAAATCTGGAAAGACGAAAACCCAAACCGCCTCAATTATGCCAAAGCAGTCAAATCGACAAGCCAATCAATCTCCCCCGATGACGTCCACACATCATCAGAACTACATCGTAACAAGACCACAACACTCTTACCTGTTTGCAGAGCTTCCTCACTCAGCCCAGCGACCGACCCCGCACCAGAGACGCACAGTTCTAGAAATGATTTATGCAAAGACTAGGAAGACGACGAGATGGATGCATCCCCCACAATAGACCACACAGCAAGGCTCACTGCTATAAAAACGAAAAGGCAAAGAGATTAGGAAACCTCCAATATCCAGGCGCCACTGAGCAAAAAGATCAATAACAACACTCGAACAACGGCCCGCCAGGACCAAAACCCAGAAATAAATCCACCTGTCTCACAGGCGACTACATTCGTGGAAAACCACTGCGAGGGACAAGATCCCCGTCAACAACCCCGACTTACGAGCACACCATCAGCAAGAACGATCGCGGCCTTGCTGACAGCTCTTATCTCGCAGAGCTCATTCGCGAGACCTCAGCACAACCAGTCATATTACCTGGCCCAAATACCTCGCACTCCACACAACCACCCACACAGATAAAAAAAGGCTACCACAGAAGAAGAGCGCACTCGCTCACAAAGCAAACATAAAGAGCACATACCCTCGTTTTCCCCCTCACAATGTCCGAAGCGAGCCAGGCGGTCGAGTTCTGCTGGATCCCTGGGCACGCGGTTATGAGAGAAAACGAACGCGCGGATTCCCTTGCTAAACGGGTGTCTACCCAGCAAGAACAATTCATCCCTATACATTACCGCGACTGGTTCCCAGTCATCAACTCACGCATAACATCACGATGGAACGACACGTGGCAACAAAGTGGACAAAAGATGCTTGCAGTTAAACCATCCGGGGGAGAATGGGACATCAGGTTTTCTGATAGGAGAGACCAAGTGTTCATTAACCGTCTATGCACGGGACACACGTGGATAACTCACAACCACCTAATGGACGTAGACACGGGACCGAACGCACCACCATGCCCCTGTTGCCACCAAGAGGCAATCAGCGTGAAACACTTACAAGTAGATTGTGATGCACTCGCAGCAGCCCGACGAGCCTTCTTGAGCCACTCGTGCAACCTGCAACGCGTGCTCACAGAAACTGAACACCGGAAAAAATTGATCGCTTTCGGAAAACACACAGGCCTCTACGAGGTAGTTTAGAGGTAGCGAGGTCTGAATCATCTCCGATCCCGAACTCGCTGTCCTCCCTGCGCACTAATTGAAAATTGTTACTTCAACTTCGTGCACGAAGCTGTGCAGAATCAACGGACCGTCGTGCCACAAGAAGAAGCCCTCAGTGACAACACGTTGGAGCTCCGGCGGAGAACGGAGGGAGCTGCTACCACTAATCTCACAAAACCGACCGCGTCTGCAATGAACCTGCTCTGCATATTTGTTTTAGGTTAAACTCACTTCGTATCCGTTGTTTAATACGATTTGTATGTCCTAGGCCTACTCAGTACCCGCGTTAGAGTTACTCTTTTAAAATTGTTAAATTTAATTTACATCTGTCAAATTTTCCTTGTAGCCGCATTAAATTTGCTTGGTGCCTATGTCAAATTTACTTTGTTACTTTGATAGAACTACTCCAACTGTGTTTAAACCCACTGTGACTGCGTTTAAACTGCTCCGAATCTAAGTTTAATCTACTCTTAATCTACGCTGCACCTACTTCGCCACTCTTCGACCGCCCTACGGGGGAGTCTGCATTAACTTCGCGTTGGGACTCCGTTGGGACACACTCGTATACCTCGCCATAATATACTCGACATCCACAATGCGCATATTATCAAGTGGCGTCATCACCGCCCACTCGTAAGTCGGTAGTTTGTCCCGTAGTCCATATTATGATAATTCCAATACCCACTTTGCTTCGGTGCCTCGCTGTCTCACTAACCCTCAAGTCTATGTAAGCGTACTCCCTCTCCCTCGTCCCGACCTCTAATTCGCCTTACTCTGCCGAGATGCCATTGATTATATCTCGGCTATCAGTCGTGTCGCCTAAATTCTTGCAGTGTGATAAAACATCAGGAGCTGTCAGCTGATGAGTCGGAAGACATTCAGGCCGATGGAGACAAGTGATTTGCAGTCAGATAAACATGCCAGAAAGTGTGCATGAACTTTTCTGTATGTGAGGTAATCTGGATATAACTTCGAGAAAATATACGAAGAAGAGCATACTCGTAATCATTGGGTGTCAATGTAACGACAAGCTGTTAATTAACACGTTTTAAGAAAAAATAACGAAGGTGGAATTATATATGAACAGAAGTAAAAGATTTGTATATTTGATCGTAGAGGTCGAACAATTTTACTCTCGTGTTACGGATGACAGGTATGGTTATACGAACATTGTGATCATTTTTTGTCATTTCTACTTGCAGCTGAATAATCCTTGGGGCCCAGAAACCGAAGATGATGCTAAACCGTTGTGTTGAAGTGTTCTGCGGATAACCAAGTACGAGACGAACACGTATTCTGAGCAATACCTGATTGCGATCTACATCATTATTTAATAGAAATTCAGAACTGATCATGTAATTCGACAATAGAGGTGACTGGAACTGCAAATCTTACTACTAAAAGCAGTCGTTGAATCCACAAGTACAGATGCAGATGCAGATTAAATTCCCATCCTCTAGCAGGGGATGGCTTATGATACTCACACACATGCACGTGGCGCACGGAACTCACACGTGCACTCACACACATGTACTCAAACACACGCTCCACACACGTGCTTCGTATCCGTTGTTTAGTACGATTTGCATGTCTTAGGCCTACTCTGTACCCGCGTTAGAGTTACTCTTATAAAATCGTTAAATTTAATTTACATGTCAAATTTTCTTTGTAGACGCATCAAATTTGCTTGGTTCCCATGTCAAATTTACTTTGTGTTACTTTGTTAGACCAACTCCAACTGTGTTTAAACCCACTGAGACTGCGTTTAAACTGCTCCGAATCTAAGGTTAACCTACTCTTAATCTACGCTGCACCTACTTCACCACTCTTCGACCGCCCTACGGGGGAGTCTGCATTAACTTCGCGTTGGGACTCCGGTGGAACATGGAAGCATATACAAATACGAATACAAAATTCACACACATGCACTCATACACTTGCACTCTCACACATGCACGTGGCGCACGGAGCTCACACATGCCCTCACACACACGCACTCACACACATGCACTCACATACATGCACTCACACACATAATAAAACCTAGCTATTGAGCACTAAAGGGTTCGTCAAGGAGAAAGTAACACCCGCTTCGGGTCATGAGTGAGTTCAGAAATTAATGTCAGCAATAGGGCCAGACAGCTTGCATTGATATCAAATGTTGTGTTAAACTTGCCGATCCGTCACCACCTACGACCATCCGTTTCTCAGCGAGACGAACCAAGAGCGGAAAAGCGCACTAGGGCAATCCATTGCACGCTCTCACGCTAAATCCAAACTTGTATGTTTTCCCAAATGCCTGATTTACGGCATTTATCCATCCAAGCATGAGTCAGAACCACCTCAGAACACGTAAAGCTTCTGTTCTTTCAGTTCCTCATCATCCACGTTCTACTTCGAACAAGGTCATTTTCGATCCTATCCCTCCACGACACTCTGGCAATCTATTATAAACATTTCAGCTCAAAACATACCACTTTCTCCAATGATCCGCTTTCACCTATCACGTATCCTAGGGGAGCATTTTCGAGACCTCTCGTTGCCTCCATACGAAAGATTCTACAGTTCGTCACACACTTCCGAACACCCAACATTACACAACGGTGGAGCCTGGAAGCAACAACTACTACTACTACCAACAATTACACCCTCTTCTCTTTACATTTCACCTATGTTTCCCCTTGTCCAGTCTTCTCCTTTTGAGAGCCCAGTGCCGCGTCATCCGCTAGCAGCAACTAACGCAACTGCAAACTCCGCTCGTTTTTTCTTTAGCAACTCCAAACCTTGACTCATATACTCGCATTCACTCCCCTAACCTCTTCATCCATGCAGAGATTGAGCAGCCAGGAAGGCATAACGCATCCTTGACTCCGTTCCACATACCCTGAGAACCTAAGCTCTCATCTCGCTCCCTACACAGGAACATGATCTTCAGTCAAAATCGAATCTCTGGACCGCACACAACAGATTCTCGTCTACTGCATACAAACTCAACGCCCTCAGCAACACCTCACTGTCGACCCTATTTTATGTCTACTCCAAATCCTTGAAGGCCCAGCACACATACTTATCTTCCACAAGGTACTATTCACAGTCTTGTCTTACTGAAAATATCCACCACTACTAAATCCTTAACGTTATTCATTGATCATACCATCCGTACTGTCCCTAATCTTCTTGATTAGCACTCTTGAATTACTTACCCAACCACGCAACAAACTAATACCTCCTGAATTGCTTCATTCATTTTTTTTTTTTGACCTTTATACATAGGATCAATGCCAGCACACCCTTCTCATATTACCTCCACGCCTCAACAGTTTTTGCTCATGAAACCGGCTTTCGCACACAACCATCCACAACAACAATGTCTGCCTTCCTCCCTCCTAAATTTTCAAAAACTCCTCAAAATACCTCCTCTTCTCTGCATCACCACTCTCCAAAAGTGTCGCACAGTTTAAACTTTAATCCACCTTTCTCCCCTTTCATCACACTCTTCACCTCAGTCGAGGAAATCTTGATCTCATCGAAAGTCTTGCAAAAAAACACCCTGTGCGCTCCAGCATCTGTTTGCTTTCTTCACCACACACGCTTCGACTCCGCTCTGCTTGACACATTCAATTCACTATCATCCAGTGACTCTCTTTCTCTTCCCACACTTTTGCACCCTTCCACCCTTGCTCCTCTGTCAAACTTCCTTCCACAAGTAGAAGAAGAAGGTGTAGCAGCGTCACAATTATTATTATCTAAAGTTGAAGTTCTCCAGGAAGTCTATCATAACATCTATCCTGTTTTCTATTTACTAAAAAACCTAATACAATATAATGGAAATGTACAAACTATATGTATAATACGTACAAATCTTACATTTTCGTCCCATTTACTTGAAAGCAGTATACAACACAATTCGAAATGTACGAAGGATATTATACATATATATATATATATATATATGCATA
>SDVV010020072.1:0-13396 GCA_016164225.1 Gammarus roeselii
ATCAGTTGACGATGACGAGATGGAGGAGACTTCAGTGCATCGATGTATCTGTAGTCATCATATCAGTTGACGATGACGAGATGGAGGAGACTTCAGTGCATCGATGTATCTGTAGTCATCATATCAGTTGACGATGACGAGATGGAGGAGACTTCAGTGCATCGATGTATCTGTAGTCATCATATCAGTTGACGATGACGAGATGGAGGAGACTTCAGTGCATCGATGCACGAAATATTCGGCTCACGAAATCACAAAAAGACAAACTATTTTATTGGTTGCCATGACATGTTCCAAATTCGCAGGGAGAAAATCACTTTTTTTGCCATTAGAAAGCGTTTGACAATTGAATGGCTCCTACATTACTCGATAACAGGAAATGTGTGCATAGGGACAGGTAGAAAAGGCAAAGGAAATCTCCTGTGTGATATTTTTGCGTAACATAGTTGGCACAGTAAATTGCACAGAGGAAGGCAATTACAATTATATACCTATTGCATTTTAAATTTCAACTGGTATAATTTTAGTTTGCGGCTGAAATGACTATAGGCTGAGAAGATATGGACATCATTTTTTCTTTCGCCTTTGATTTTCCACTACTCTGCATCGAGATTGCAGAGTTTTAAGGTACGTGAATACATATGCAAGTTTCATCCGGCCGTATGACTGTGTTCATACAATCATATCATCTTACATAAATGCAGAATTTCATCAACAGGACATTTGGATAATAACACGACAATTATATATCTGGCGTCGATTGTACCAATAATGCTACTTGTTCTTATATTTGTAGTTATCGAATCCAATGTTGAAGCAGTTCTGTAATTGAAAAAATAAAAATGTTCATGAATTCAGGTGAGTTTGACAATCCGAGCTGTTACGAACATTATTCGTAGGCTCGTTTCTCGAGAGTTTTCTAGCAATGCACTATAACTGATTCAAAGGCTTGTCACGAATACTGAAGCGGAAAAGTTAATGATGTGACACAATGGGAGAATATCCCGTTGGCGAAAGAGTGGTCAGCTCTTCTAACACGCGATAGTGTTCTAAGGACAAGCATTGACTCAGAATGATTGGTCTTAGGTTTGTTTTTCAACCAGGAGCAAACACCTTCAAACAGAAGCAAGACACGCATAGTCACTGTAAATATGCGTATTCAGAAAGTTTGAGAAAAACGTCTTCTAATTACCATCTTTTCATAAAAGCTTCCCTGAAACTATTTATTGAATGAAAACTTTTTGTCCAAAGAGACTCCACGGTTTGGTTTAAATTTTTTATGATTTTATCATAACAAATAATTAGGCGATTTGGGCGGTGAGAAAAGTTCAATCTATTTTAATTGACGCGTAAATACAGCTTTTTGTACTGGTGTACTCCCAAATCCGGTTATTCGTTTAAAAAAACGCGACCAATCCCTCGAAATCTGACGGGCAAAGTGTATGATTTGTTCCACTCATTATGTTCTTTACCCCATCATGGTCATAATTCTTCCCTTATTGGTATTATCAGATCGATCTAACCAAGTGTTGTTGTTTACAGAGTCCAGGCTATACGAGCTTGACAGCGAGAAGCAGTCAGAGAGGGGCGACTTGAGATGAGGTTACGACGCAGTCAGAGAGGGGCGACTTGAGGTGAGGTTACGACGCAGTCAGAGAGGGGCGACTTGAGGTGAGGTTACGACGCAGTCAGAGAGAGGCGACTTGAGGTGAGGTTACGACGCAGTCAGAGAGGGGCGACTTGAGGTGAGGTTACGACGCAGTCAGAAAGGGGTGACCTGAGGTGTGGTTACGACGCAGTCAGAGAGGGGCGGCTTGAGGTGAGGTTACGACGCAGTCAGAGAGGGGCGACTTGAGGTGAGGTTACGACGCAGTCAGAGAGGGGCGACTTGAGGTGAGGTTACGACGTAGTCAGAGAGGGGCGACTTGAGGTGAGGTTACGACGCAGTCAGAGAGGGGCGACTTGAGGTGAGGTTACGACGCAGTCAAATGTGGGCGCCCTGAGGTGAGATTACGACGCAGTCAGAGAGGGGTGACTTGAGGTGAGGTTATGACGCAGTCAGAGAGGGGTGCCTTGAGGTGAGGTCACGACGCAGTCAGAGAGGAGCGACTTGGATGAGGTTACGGCGCAGTCAGAGAGGGTCAACTTGAGGTGAGGTTACGACGCAGTTAAAGATGGGCGCCTTGAGGTGAGGTTAAGACGCTGTCAGAGCGGGGCGACTTGAGTTGAGGTTATGACGCAGTCAGAGAGGGGCGACTTCGGTTGAGGTTACGACGCGGAAGAAAATGTGTAGATTTTTGAAGTTCATTACACACAAACTGAACTGATACCGACATACAGTATGGGTATCGATGCACTGAAGCAGACACGGCATCAAACTGATTCAGACATAAGGGTATCGATGAACTAATGCAGACATGGGCATCAAACTGATACAGACATATGAGCATCTTACTGATACAGACACATGGGCATTGAACTAATCTAGACATATAGGAATCAAACTGATACAGACATATGGGCATCAAACTGATACAGGCATATGGGCATTAAACTGATACAGACATATGCTCATCGAACTGATTCAGACATATGGGCATCGAACTGATACAGACCTATGGGCATCGAACTGATACAGACATATGGGCATCGAACTGATAAAGACACATGGGCATTGAACTAATCTAGACATATAGGTATCGAACTGATACAGACATATGGCATCAAACTGATACAGACATATGGGCATCGAACTGATATGCCCATCGAACTGATTCAGACATATAGGCATCAAACTGATACAGACATAAGGGCATCGAACTGATACAGACATATGCACATCGAACTGATTCAGACATATGGGCATCGAACTGATACAGACCTATGGGCATCGAACTGATACAAACATATGGGCATCGAACTGATACAGACATATGGGCATCGAACTGATACAGACATAAGCCCATCGAACTGATTCAGTCATATGGGCATCAAACTGATACAGACATAAGGGCATCGAACTGATACAGACAGATGGAAACACCGAACTGATAAAGACATATGGACGTCGAATGAATAAAGACGTATGGGCAGCGAAGGAGCAGTTCATGATTATTGTAGAATCTATCATGATGGGCCGTCATTACTGACTGTTGACTGAGCTTAGAAGATGCTGAGCAACGACATGGAAGAAGAAAATTAGGTTATTGTACAGGGCAAAATTACCGCCTTGAAGTCGAGCACTGAGGGCAGCAAGAGATGGCAGCAAGAGGTGACAACAAAAAAATATAAAGTAGAAACATGTGTTGAACGTTGTGGCAGCAATCAAAGAAACGGGTAGCTAATATAACGTTATAGGATGGAATGGAAGTGAGGTCACAGTTGATAGGATCACTATCGAACTCTCCACAATCCCTTACGGACCCGATACGTACGAATATATTAAGAGTAATGATGTGTCACGTGATCATAGAGAGAAGTAGTCATATCTGAAGGACATGGTACTAAAACCATAATAAGAAGGAACATATTAGTAAAAATCGTCTACGATAAAATGAAACTCTCTCCGTATAAGATATCATCGTGATTGTTGAATGTTTTATAATACTGTTTCTGTGTTTTGTTTGTGGCATCGTTGACAATTGATGTTATCTCTGCAGTCAGAGAGTTCAAAGGTATACTTCTTACCTGGGCTGAAGCCGGACATCATTTTTTTCTTTCACAGAGAAACCACACGATATAGGACGCAACGTGGGAGGAGTGTGACAAGAAGTGGTAGGGTAGTGATGGTGGATGAATAGAGTAGTAACGGATGGGGAAGGGTAGGGATGGGGAAGAGGGTGGGTAGTGATGAGGGAAGGATAGTTACAGGGGAGGGGGAGGTTAGTGACGGTGAAATGGGAGGACAAGAGCATACTCTCTCCTGTCGGTCGAGTGACAGGAGAGAGTAAGGAGCGTGACATGAGAGGGGAGGGTGGTGACGTAGTGTGTTTACAAGTGTCTTCAAACGAAAAAAGACAGCAACATGCCTTTTGGACCAACCTGGGTTGCCTTCGAATGGTAATCACATGAGTTCTGACGAAGAACAACTAAGAGAGCATCATGTGTCTATGTGTATTATTGTTTTCGTAGATCTAGAACAGGATTGTTTGTAGAAGGCAATATCATTGAACGATGATACTCGAAGCAACTAAAATCAGCAGCTGAGGAGAGAAACACCGTCCCACGATGTTGATCCGAGATTGTCACAGTTTCATCCCTCGTTGACCAATGCTGACCAGTGTCATTGCTGGACAACGTTTTGCAACAACCAGATACTAATGCCGGGCACCTCTTTTACCGTGTCAGTGCCAATGCCGAGCACTAATCTAACCGTACGGGTGTTATTGCCGGACACCGTTTTTCACGAATATTCTAGTTAGAGTGCTGTATTTGGAGGTTATTCTGCGGTGATGATGTCGAGCCGTGTCAGGAACGTTTCGATTGTATCGCTGTCGACAACCTCCCCTGGAAGTCTGTTTTATCCTCGACAACTGTATTTGTGAAAAAAATGCACATTATATTGAGGGTGAAACGCTTGCCAACGATTTTGTATCCATTATTCCTGGTCACTTGATTCGCATTTCGAGTGAAACGTCTCGCTCGCTCAACGTTTTCCTTACCCTCGATTATCTTCTACACCTCGATCATGCCACCTCGCATCACAGTTTTCACTATGATTATGTTGTTGTTCTAACCGTTCAGTGAGTGACAGAAGCGCGCATGATCAGTTGAGCTCATATTTATCTCTTGTGAGCAACTTCTCTTGTGCAACTTGCCAAATTTATTTTGATAAGTAAGAGGGTTGATTCGTCGACTGTCTTTTTCACAGCAGACCGACAGACTCAGAGTCGTGTAAAGGTGCCTGCTTGCTGTAGTCGTTACACAGACCGACAGACTCAGAATCATGTATAGGAGCCTGCTTGCTGGAGACGGTACTCAAATCGACAGACTCAGAGTCGTGTAAGGAAGCCTGCTTGCTGGAGTCGGTACTCAGACCGACAGACTCAGAGTCGTGTGAAAGAGCCTGCTTGCTAGAGTTGGTGCTCCTACCGGAATTTTGTCGGTGCGAACGTAGTGTCTTTCCGTCGTTTGACTTGAACATGCCTTGTCAAGACGATCGAGTAATCAGTGATTGATCGGGTGTGCCCGCAACAGGGTCGTGACAGAAGTACGCTTTACTGGATGTTTCACTGGAAATTTGCTCCCCCATACTGGATGTTTGCTTTCTTCAAAGTTTGCTCCACTTACTGTATATTTAATCTTCTTGACTCGGTCGCTATTTGATCGATGCCTCATAATGGTCGCATATCCTGGTTTATGGAAGAACGTTTGTGAGCAAATCATAATATCAGGTGGTGGTTCTGTTCTGTGGTTTTATCTTAGCAACGGGCAATTGTCTGTACAGATCTTTTTGGAAGTGATAATTACCTGAAATCATACAGAAAGTATAATGACTTGACTCATTATACTCTTTGAGTTTTGGTATACATTAAAATTATATTAATAATCAACATACAAGAACATAGTGATTGATTTAACGGTGAGATTTCAGTCAGATATGTCAATACGAATGAACAGTCAAAACAAACTGGAGTTGGGCAATCAATCGTTCAATTAGGCGTTGAAATGGTGTCTTCTATTGATAAGTTGACATCGCAAGGGTGTTGGGGCGTTGCGATGGTGTTCCTTGAGATCAAAATTAGGATAGTCAAACATTTTAAAACGCACACAAGACTATCTTAATATTGGATTATATATTAGGATCAGAAAGATTTGATGTAGTTAATGTGATTACTACACTTACCTATTTATTTCCAGTACATTCATAGCCCAAAGTAACGTAGGTTTTGTCTTAACTTATCAAACAAGGAAAATAGAAAATGTTCTTCAACAATGTCTACTTATTGGTGTGAGGTGAAGGTCCATTAATGCACTTCTCTTAGTTACAAGTTAGAAATAAGTACATACTGTATGAGGAGCAAATGTTGCTCTTCAGAGCAGCACACGCTATCAAATACATGTGATACTTGTGCAACTTGTCAACCTGCTATTATACAGATGCAGACACAAGGCCGAATTCCCCAGCGGAAGGGTGGCAATGGCAAATAGTACCTCAGACTCCTCCCATGCAATAACAAAACTTTTACTCATCAGCGCTAAAGAGTCCGGCCAAAGCCGCATTCCACACTTCGGGTCGGGATTTGTTATAAGCTTTTATTTACGGTTGTTAAAATTAGGTAAAAATATCAAAGGTTTCAATGATGACACTGGTAATTTTATAATATAATTTTGAATTATGAACAACGGAACAGGTCAAAAGGTCAACTCTCAATCGAGCATGATCAATGCTCGCGATGTAAACAGACACAACGGAACAAAAGTGTATTGTGTGTATAAAAAAATAACAGAGAAAATAAAAGAGAACAGCAAAAAAAAGAAGGGAGCGCCCACCCTGTAGGAAGATACAAACAAGAGGGGCATAAATACTGAGGAACTATTACACGCATCTGAATATGAACGTATACTACCATATCTAGCAAAATTATCGCACAGTTACTAATAATCTATGGAACGCATATAAACGCTGAAGGGAATATTAAACGCATCTACATGTTAGAGTACAATACTAGCAAAGTATCACACCGAGTGTTCGATCGCTGTTCTAATCGGGCTTACCTCCACCCACGCTGTTCAGTTAAAAAGTGTGCGGTTCCATTCAACTTATGCTTCTACTCTTGAAAATTATGGGAGGGCCTTGCATTTATGTGTATAACATGCTTCTCCAATAAGGAAACCACTCTACATTTTGGTCACTCCTAAGGGGGCATGGTGTCCTAATACCCTGACTCTCATTGGCACACAAAATAAACCTAGGCCGTCAACTAATTTACAGGCTCCTCCCAACCTTTCAACAATTTAAGATAACACTGAGAGTGAAACACGACCTCTCTTTGTTATTGGATCCCGGCAACGCATGCTGAATCGTCGATTTTAACAGGATGCCCCAAATGTCACTACACTTGTCAACGTCTCCTGGTCATGTAATGCCGTATGTGGACCAACCGTCTTCTGCTGAACAAACACTCTGGAGGGGAATCGGGAAATATGCAAGGCAAGGGATTTCATCGTGTAATTTAAGCTAGGGTTAACAGGCCTACACTGCCTTCCGGGCAGTGGGGAATATTTACGCGATCATAACATAGTGAGGTTTAAGATCAATGTCATCAGCAGAACCTGACAGCGGTAATTGGCTAACCCCTGCTGCACCATAATAACCGGGCACTCCTCCATCAACGACCATCTCGTTTTGCAACGAGATACCATGAGTGGCAAAGTACATCAGGGCAGCGTGCAAACAAATCGATTCACTACTATTATTTACTCAATTCTATTCATTGCACGCTCGTCCGCTGACCCACACTTATGTCTTTCCTTCATAACGCCTGCTCTACTCTTTCCATCCACCCAAACTCCAGTCTACCTCTTTTCCTACGTCTACTCACGTTTGCTTCATCGCCCTTTTCAACACATTCCCCCTATTCAACCTCACCATGTGACCGATTCACCTCCGATCTTGAGAATCTAAACTGTCCTCTAACTTTCCCAACATCCGTGTTCTAATTTTTACATCGTCAACGTCATTCCGGCCATCCTTCAAACATTTCGTCTAGGAAACATTGAACCTTCTCCTGTCTTCCGTTTTGTCCGCATAGAACAGTCCCGTACAGCAGAGTTAGAAAAACTACATGCGATATATGCTATATACGCATTCTCTTCTTGCTACGATACCCAATAGCCTACAGCTCATTACACTCACCAGTGCACCCTACACTTTCAACCCTAATCTCACTCTACGTTGCACCTCAGTTTCCAGTAGTTCAGTCTTTTCCAAACGAGAGCCCAGGTACTAAAGCCTTGAACTTAATCAATAACTCTCCATTCAGGAGGACAATGATTTTGTTAAATCGTCCATACTAAAATAGCTCATTACTTTACTTTTACCCACGTCAGTTCGCAGTGTCCTTCTCTCACACACTCAACTAAATTCTGACACTAGCCTTCACAATTCTGCAAACAGTAACAGACTCAAGTTGCATCTTGGCCCATTTGAAACCGAACAATTGTAAGTCTCGACCCATTACACTCGGGCTCGCCGCCTTGACCACTTCATAGCATAAGTGTTGAAGTTAAACCATCTGGACGTATAACGTAACATTGCCCCGGTCCAACTTCCACTGACAACTAAGCACCCCCATCGCTCCCTACTCTGACATATGGGCTGTAGTCAATGTAGAAACTAACGACCGTTCCGATATACTTTTTGCCCACTCCATCCATACAAACTCAACATCTTCTTCAATGCTTTCCTGTCGACCCAGTCGTAGGACTTTCCATATCCTCGAAAGCAAGGAACACATCCTCCTATCGCAAGCTACTTCTCAAATATATTTGTCACTGCAAATCTCTGATTGGATCACTCTCAACTACGTTTAAAGCCACATTGTTCCTCGTCAATCGCACCATCCGTACTGACTCTAATTCCTTTAATTAAAACTCTCCAACACAATTTACTGACAAAACATACCAAACAAATATCTATTGAGTTGCTGCTTCCATCATCATCTGCTTTGCCTACATACATCGGAGCTGCCAGCCAGCACTTCACCCTTCAAAGATTCCCTCGCCCGTCAAACACAGCGGAACGGCCAGCCAGCTCTGCACCACTCCTCTTCAGGCACTTAATAACAAAAACGTCCTAAACCACGTGTTTTCCTGCTTATATCACATTTACCAGCTCTTGCACCTCTATCTTAGTAAGGTCCGCTTCTACTTTACCCTCCAAAACCAGCATCCGTGCACCACTAGCCACAACAAAAATTTCATCCTCTCTGACATTCTCAACGTTCAACTAGTCCTCAAAATAAACGGCCCACCTCCTCGGCGCATCGCTACTCTCCAACAAAAAGTGGCCAGGTCAATCATTCAGCACCTCTTCCAATTAAAATAGGAGTCCCCCAAAAAACGGCACGTACCGGAAGAATCACCACTTCCTGGCGAAAGAGGTCTTTGGTAACCCCAAGTTAGGCTGCCATTGCAACCCACATCTCGAGACCTACGTGTTAGTTTGAGCTCATATACATGAAGGAAGATCACGGCCAAATGGTAACAAGGGTTGGTTAGGGTGCGACCCTGGTGACTTATCCCTTTTATTTTCTGCCTAGTGCGGCTTCAGCGTACCAGGGCCTGGTTGAATCAAGTTTGATAGTTAATCAATCGAAAGCTGGAGCTAGTGTAGATTAACCTCAATTCCGTTGACCTCGGATGAGGTGCAGTTTAAGAACCAAGAATCATATTGTTACGCGAGGCAAGGGGAACCACTTGTCACCAGATTACAAGAGTCAAAGTCACAACTTGTAACCAGATCACAACAGTCACAAGTCACCACTTGTCACAAGATTACAGGAGTCACAAGTCACCTCATGTCACCAAATTGCATGAGTAACCAGTAACCACCTGTCACCAAATTACAAGAGTAACCAGTAACCACCTGTCATCAAATTACAAGAGTAACCAGTAACCACCTGTCACCAAATTACAAGAGTAACCAGTAATCACCTGCCATCAAATTACAAGAGACACGAGAACATGCGTAAAAAAATCACAAGCTTGCTAATCCGGAACAAGCAGCGTGGTATGTACTAAACATTCTAACACTTTCAGAGTATTTTTTGGCCAAGCTGGTAAGAAAAATCAGTATGCATCACGAATCCGATAAGCAAAATTAGTATGCATCACTAGCTGGCAACATAATTGGTGGGCATCACGATGCTGGTAACAAAAATTAATATGCATTGCGAGCTGGTGAGCATTGTGACTATGCATCACAAAGCTGAATGTTTCAACACGCCTGGAAGATTGAATCTAGAGTAACGTGCTGGGTTTTATATATACGAGATCAGGCAGAACTAAACAATGCAACTGTATGGGTTACGATATTGTGGACAATATCACAGAGGACTGACAATAGAGAATTGTGATTAAGAAGAGTCTTGTTGAAGAGCCTTTGGCCTCAGCCTTGCTGAGGCCAAAAGAAGTGTCATAAAGTGTACAACTATGAATTTGGGAGTGAAAAAATATTGATAACGCGGGACCACCCACATCTAGTAAAAGCTCGACCACCCTCCCCATGTAAGAGCTGGATAGCCACAACTAGTAGAAGCTGGACCATCGACCCATAGTATGAGCTGGACCACCAACCCTCAAGGTAAAGCTGGACCACCCACCCCATGTATCAGCTGGACCACCCACCCCTAATAAAAGCTGGACCCTCCACCCTTAGTGAAAGCAGGACCATACCACCATCGAGAAAGCTGGACTACCCTCCCCAAGTAAAAGCTGGACCACCCAACCCAAGTAAAAGCTGGACCACCCAACCCTGGTAAAAGCTGGACCACTTACCCCTAGTAAAAGCTGGGCCACCCACCTCTAGTTAAAGCTGAACCACTCACCCCTTGTAAAAGCAGGACCAAACCACCCAAGAAAAAGCTGGACTACCCTCCCAAAGTATAGCTGGACCCCTTCCCCCCCCCCCCCTTCTAAGCAAAACCTGGACCAAATAACCCTGGTAAAAGCTGGACCACTTACCCCTAGTAAAAGCTGGACCACCCACCCCTAGTTAAAGCTGAACCACCCTCCCCTAGTGAAAGCTGGACCACCCCCCACCTAGAAAAAGCTGGACCACCCACATCTAGTCAAAGATGGGACACCCACCCTTAGTAAAAGCTGGACCATCCACACCTTGTAAAAGCTGGACCACCCACGCGGTGTAAATGCCAGGCCACGAACATCTAGTAAACGCAGGACCTTCCTCACCTATTAAATTCAGGATCCTACACACCATAAAACACAAGAACACATTCACCTATTGAACGCATGACCACCTACACCTAGTAAACGCTGGCTCTCCCAAATCTAACGAATGCAGAGCCTATCAAACCAAGTGAACGCTGGACCACCCATATCTAGTGAACGCGGGAGCACCCTCCCCTAGTAAACGGTTGTCGATTTCCACCTATCAAACGCAGGACATCTCATACCTAGTATGCGCAGGTCCACCTAGACTTAGTGAACGCAGGACCACCCATATCTAGTGAACGCAGGATCACCCAAACATAAAGATAACGCAGGATCTACACCTAGCAAACGCGAAACCACCCACACTCAGTAATTATGACGATTTGGACTCGCAGGTGTTACTCGCAGTATTGACAGCTCTGTTCTGAATGAGCCTCAGTTACTGTACAGTCAATAATCCAAGCGGACGATCAGCACCTGCTTGAAAAGATGCTTTCAATTATATGACTAAGCATGACATGCATCAGAACGAATTGTGTATCCCAACAGCTTCTAGGAAATATGTAGAGGCTTTTTGTAACTGTTATCATCGGGAAATATTGTTCATCAATGGTTTACTTTTTATTCAATCGATCCCAATTTGTTCGCTAATAATGACTTGAAGCTCATGAAAGGCACATGTTTTTTCATGTGAATCGTTTTTCACGCGCCCTTTAATCTATGTGTCACATTAGAAATGATTGCCTACGCATCGCATATTACAAGGATTGTCAATGTTCCATCATTAGAAGGATTGCCAATGAATTACTATTCGAAGCGTTGCCAATGTATCATCGTTAGGAGAAGTGCCAATGGAATACTATTGGAATCATTGCCAATGAATCATTGTTTGAAGTATTGCCAATTAAATACCATTAGAAGCATTGCCAATGTAACATTGTTAGTAGGAGTGCTAATGAATTACTACTCTAAACATTGCCAATATATCATTGTTAGAAGGAGTGCAAATGAATCACATTTAACAGGTTTGCCTGTCATTTTTTCGTTCACAGGTGTACAAAATAGTAGACATATTTCTGAGACCTCTTTGCCCCGATCCGGACCCACGAAACTATAAACTGTTCTTCTGTAATGAAGAGGAATGAGTAACTAGTGGGATCTTACCTACAATCGGTAAAGTTTATAATATAGGTCCATCACTTTGACCATGAGTTACCTCGTCATCACATCGTTCATGGGATACTTTATAGGAAATATGTTTTGTACACATTGCTTATTCTTCTCATACACAAAATACTTTTCAAATACATAGATAATAATTTCTCTCGACTACTTCGGAAAAAAATGTTGAGTGCTTTCAAGGGTGCTCTCCCCTGAAGCGCTCTTACGCGGTACTCGGAAAACTGTCCAAGGTAAGTGCATATAACAGATCTTTGACGATCCACTGGGCAGGCCCACCCGGATGATTTAATAGCACAAGGTAACTGACAAAATTATATAAACCTCTGAGGCTCTGCATCAGCATTTCTGTTTCAAAGAGCAGCATGATGGTCTGTGGGGAATAATGATCGTGAGGATGACGAGACATACAATAGCAAGACAGTATCATCGTCAGTGGTAAAAATTAAACTGTAAATGTCAAGTGTTGCTAATGGTCTCTGGCATGAATAACTATAGGCAACTTGCAAAATCCGATCAGTTTAGAATGCATAAATCTTAAATTTAAATGTTTGTATCAGAAAATGTAGCACAGTGCCAATACACACTTGATAATTTCTTGTATTGAATTATTACTGTTGCCAAAAAAATTCAAATGAATCACATGTACTTTCAGAATTAGCTATGTGTTTTTTTCTCACAATTTTCCATAATATGATGTTAACACGAAAATGCTAAATAATTTATTCAATCGAGTTTGCATTCGTAGAAAAAATAAAAGGGTGGTATTTCGTCGTCATTGAAAGTCATTGCCGGAGACCTCTCAGCAAAATGATAACTGACAGCGTCGAGTGTCCTCCTGAACTAACGCCTTTTGTCGGCTTCAATAACAGGACTGAACACAGCCGAACCAAGATGATTCAGTTTAAACTATGAAATTGAGTTAACAAAAGGCAAGGTAATAGTGCATTTTCAGCATCGTAGTATTATCTCATTCTAGGACCATCAGTCGCAGACTACTAATTTGCTCACTGAGGCCCTCTGATTGACAGTAAAGATGGTTTATTCATATCAACCTGTTAACGATTGGAAAGTCTGTCGCAAGCAGGACAGTAAACGGTCTACTGGCAAACATGACAGTAAACGGCTTACAGGTAAGTAGGACAGTAAACGATCTGCTGGCAAGCAGGACAGTAGGCGGTCCACTGGCAAGCCGGACAGTAAATGATCTGCTGACAAGCAGGACAGTAAACGACGAGCTGGAAAATAATCTTATTCGTCAGTAATAATGGATATTCATGGGTCTAAATATCCTACATCACATGTAATGCGATTTAATATA
>SDVV010020073.1:0-13396 GCA_016164225.1 Gammarus roeselii
GAGGCCAGAGTGGACGGTCTCGACCATGTCATGAGGCCAGAGTGGTTGGTCTCGACCATGTTGAAATTTTGAAATCGGTTCATTTCTACAAGAATGTTGACTATTTTCGACTGGCAGAGTTTCCTCGAAAGGTTTAATATGGTATTGTCACGCTACTTACTTTAATACAATGATCATAGTCGCGAAACTTTAGTTTTGATAATCGCCTCCTTCTTACTACTTTTGTTTAGGATCAGCCTAGCATAAAGCCAGCAATGCATGTCCAAGATTGTTGCAAATTTATTCATGCCTGTTTCTTTGGAATAGGAGTAACCGATGATCAGAGCTAGCGCAAAACTGCATGCACACCTGCGGGATTTTTTTACACGTTTGAAGCGTCAAATGCCTCGCGTCACCTGAGCTGCTATGCTAAATTTTATGGACCTGAATTCTAGCGTTCATTGTTATCATTTAGTTTGTCCTGGAACGTGATATTTTAGCTAAGAAGTTATTGACAAATCTCCCTGTCAATCCACCGATTTATCACGAATTTTTTGAGTCATAAAATTTCCACCTGTAACTGTTATATAAACCTCCATTGATGTCTTTTCTTGGTTTGTCTTATATCTATTATATTCGCCCCGCTACGGGAACCAGCAGAATATTTTACTATGAGTAAGCGGAAACTTGTTTGTGGACAATCTGAAGTTCATTTATTATATATAACCTTCCCATAAATATTTATTCTACGACGATCGTCCAACTGGTCTCTGGCCTGACATAGTCACCACTCGATAGTCGTTTAATTATTCCATAACCTTCGTGTTGTTCCCCTCATTTCAAGACCGTCCTGACTTTGTGCGTTCACGCAGTCCCCTACCTTGGTATCCCTTGTCACTCAATCTACGATACTGATCACCGGACGGGGAAGGAGGGGGGAAAGACGGTCTAAACCATTATTCCTCAATCGAAAAGGACCAAATTTCCCTCGAGAAGGATTCTAGAACAGAGAAGAGTGAGCCCCTCAGTAGTTTCCCCCTCTTTCCCTCCCCCGACTATCTCCCCTCGTTCCTCGCCGTTTCCTCCTTCCGTAAAAAGTGTCAGAGGATGGGGCGGCGGGAATGGAGGCCCAGCGAGGCGCGATGCACCGGCGTTGGGGGTTAATGCGGTCATTTGTCTGGGGAGTTCCTGGAGGGGAGCTGGGATGGGGATGAAGGAGGGGGCGCGGTTGAAGTCATTGGAGTAACGATTGATCTGGCTGTTCTCTTAGGGGCGTGCTGAGAATGATGGAAGTGTATCCGCTTAACCCTTGAAATGTACCGGATAGAAGTGTATCCGCTTAACCCTTGGAATGAACATGCAGAAACTGTTTCGAGCCTTCGCGTGTGTCTTGCTTTTAGCGTGATGGCCTGATAATACTCTGGCAGTGATGGTATAGCGCCACCAGCCCAGGGCACATCACGATAACACAGATTTACCATTCCAATGACTCCAATTTGCTCACCGCCTCTGCCCCAAATGAAGTCGCTGATAGTTAAAGGCAGCATTATTGACCTTAGCCTACTGACAATTTTAACTAAAATAAGATTGCTAATATTGACTGAAATTAATTTGCCGGGTCTGGCGTATTGGCCGAACTTGTTCCTTGAAGATGTGACCTTTTCTTGTTAGGGAACCACATCTCCTTCACTTCTGTTGGTGGTGGATGTCTGCAGTGTATTGTGATGGGCCTGATTGTGGTAGCTGCCTGTATTAAAGTGATTGTGTTACATGTTGGCCGTTCGTGCACGAGTTTCCACTGGAACGGGCATGTTGACATGTGGGGTGATGTGATGTGTGATTCGGGATGAGGTACATCGGATTTACATTATGTGACACTGAATGCGGCACGGGTTCTGTAAGTAGAAGTACGAGGGTGCCTGGTACTCAAGTTGTGTAAGAAATCTCCCGACTAGACCTCCAGGACTCAAGTGTGCATGGTGCTGTCGTGTTTCTGGTCTAGTTTACCTATCCGACGAGTGCACATTTGCCACGAATAAAGCTAGTAAGCCACTTTTTAGATGCCTTTTATGACTGTCATTTAGTCACTTAATGTTATTTCCATGCGCGTGTCATGAGAATCATAATTACTGGAATGTGTCCCGAAAGTGTAGAGGCTAGGATACAAAAAGAGAAGGACGTATATGGAACGCGAGATCGAGCTTGCAATGGGAATGGCAGACACGACGTTGGGAAAATTAGGAGAGATGCTGCGATCACAGAAAACAAATGTCTTACACGAGGTACTAGCATGGTTAGCGTGCACTTTGATCCAACGTGCTTGTCAGATACGGGTTTACAAAACAGCCTATTCGTCGAACATTTAAGCACATGTGTTAGGGATTTAACCATATGATAACAAGACGGCGCGAATACCTCCACCGGGCAACAGTGCGGACTTTGGTGTGAACTCTTTGACGAATTCGTGAGTTTGAGCTTTGCGCAGAGGCAGTATCGTAACCAATGAGTGACAAGTGAGTTCGAAAACACCATCGCATACTGTTTTTTCGCGTCTAAGCTCCAAAGTTTGCAAGTTTTAAAGGTATAGAAGTTTTTTTTTTTGCCGTATATCGCCGTATAAGATTCGCTCCGAGACCGAATCTAGTCTCGTATAAGTTGAAGTTTTCAACTTAATTGGAGAGATCGACTATCATCTCTTCATAGTGAGAGCAATAAGGCACCTCGGAGGGATACCCCCTGGGGGTATCCGAGGTTCATTCGCCTTCCCGCGGTGTCCTCGTTAACCACCAATTTTTATTTGTCCCTTTGTGTAAATACATTTTAATTTAAAAGATCCCTCGACCGTCCCTACCTTTCAGTTTGTAGCTACACCCCTCCCTTGGTGCACAAAGAGGTGAGCCCCCCCCCCCACTGACCCTGGGGCTTGGGAATTTACACCGGGGTATGTGAATTTAGAATGGAAACCAATTGGAATTTAAAAAAGCAACAAAAAACATTTCCAAAAAAGTTTATACGAACAAAAATCTTCACAAAAAAAATAGATCTAAGAATAATTTTAAAAGTAAATTTAAGGATTAAGTTAGTGTATATATTTGTATATACATAAGAAATAAATCTAAAGAAAGCCCCACCTTCATTACCCAGAACCCCGGGTAGAAGCCGGGGATCAAACAATGGTCAAGACCATGCCCTATCGGAGAGGGGCTGACGGCCCCTCCAGAGCGTCGCACTCAAACCAGTCTGCGAGAAAGAACGACGAACCCATCAGAAGTTACTCATCGACAGGAGACCTGACTCAGGTCGTAGTCGACGCCACAAATAACCGCTTCTCGATGCTGGACGCGAATATAATCGGAATGCAGAATAGCCTAGGCAAGATAAGCAAAATGATGGGCCTTCCCGAGCTGGAGACTGAGGACTGTTCGGCGCCCTCCAGTGAAGTCGGTGAACGCCTCACTGAACTCGAGAACCTTTGTGCAACTATGAATACCAGACTCGATGAGCTGATGGAGAGGATAGAGGCCAGGGAACCCGCAACCTGTTTGTGTGCTTCCGCCTTTGACCTCTCTGATAACATCGCTCTCCTCCCAGCCGAAACTCGTAACACCCGAACACAAAAAAACACAAAGAGGAGACAATACATCCGATTTGATGACCACAACCTTTTCAACAACGACCCTAAATTCCCCGAACACTTGAAAATGACATTTGATGTCAATGACAGACCTGATATTTGCCCATATAAATACGAGAAGAACTGGGCTCCATGATTGGCCGTCCAATTCTCTACATCACCGCTAGCGGTGACGATAGCTTCACCATTAAAGCAGACACAAAACTTCATAGTGACACTATACTTTCCAAAAACAATATGCAAAAAGCCTAGCAAATCATACCACACCCAACTTTTTCCATGAGTTCAGGCGTGATTTACATCGAGGGTCTCCCGAGTGTTGAAGCCGACGAGTTTATCACCGGACTCGTCCAATACGAGGAATATATATTTGAAGCGAAAATCGCACCAAAAATCAAACCAAAAAGAAACACCACCACGGCCTTTCTGCTTAAATTCAATTTCCCCACCCCACCTAACTACATAGACATACCTTTATTTGACGCCAAAACCAAGGTTACACACTTTGAAAGACATCCGATGCGATGCTATAAATGCCAGAAATTCGGACACACGAGCAGAGAGTGTCACAGTAAGCAAAGATGCTCGCACTGCTCCCAAGACGACCACGATAAACGGGACAATCCTTGTCGTGCCCATCCGAAGAATCTCACTGCTTTTACTGCAAAGTAAACGGCCACCCTACGGGACACGAAGACTGCCCTCAAGACAAGACTGAGAGAGATCTTGCAATACCAAACTGAGCACTAAGTCGGGCGACGAGAGGCTGCGGCTGCGATTCGCTCCCCCCAGGCTGACCCTCTCACCCAGGAGAGAAGGTCAGCATCATTTCCTACCCACTTCCCCATAACGATTGTAGATAGCGGTGCGAACAAAGTTGCTCCCTCAATGAACCTATTCACCATGATGAACTCGCTCACCAAACAAATGGGAAGCAAACCGATAAACATAAACCGACAGGGAAAGAAGTATCTGGACCACGTCGTAAATATTGAGCAAAGCAACGCTGTACAAAGGATTAATATAATAGACGAACACTAAGTAACTGTCGAAATATATCCGTTTTTCAACGTTACAAGACGTTGAAAACATCCACACCACCGCATATCAAATCACTTTCCCAGGACGTGACACACCGGAATTCATAGTAATCCCGGGCGAACAGGTAAAAAACAAAATTTACACCCAGTGGCGACAGGTCCGCGCTGTGCAAAAAATTCCTGGAATACGGCCACGTCATCAAATACTGCCAGCCATACCTATCCCAACGCTGTAAGAGGTGCGCCGGCGAGCATGACCGAAAGGACTGCACAGCCCACTAACCTAACTGATACCACTGCTCATGCCTCCATGAGGCGATGACCGCGACTGCCCAAAGCAAGTGGACCAAAAAGCAATAACAATCATACAAAATGATCGTAGAGTCACACAAAGACAAGCTATCCAATTTTTTTACGACGAAAACCCAAACTGCCGTAATTTAAATTACGCCAAATCAGTTTAATCTACAACTAAGTCTACCCCACCAGACGACACTCGCGTATCGTCAACACGAACTATTACCATAACCCCAACCCATTCACCATGGGTAATACCGCAACCAACAAAGCGACCGCCCTCGTAATAGAGGCGGGCGTCCCAAGCAACGAATCCACCAGTGCCCAGGAGAGCACTGCGATAGATGCTGCCTCGGTCGCAAAAGAGGTGAGGTCCAATAACCCGAAAATCAAAAGGCGAAGAGACGAAGATTCCGAAGACGACGACCGCGGGGTACGCGACGCTCTCTCGCCACGAAGCAAAAACTTAGCTACAACACAAGAACCACAGCTCGCCTCGATCAGAGTGTTTAACGACTTCTGATCGTCTTAACTGCGACCGCACCCAGCGAAAACCAACGTGAGGTATTCAACCCTCAGCTAACATGCCCGACACTCGAACATCTCACAAGTGAGAACAACCATCGCCTGCGCGAGGGCGCGTTGAAAATCTTCAACGAAGAACTGATACCCAAAACCACTGACCGACCATGCACCGCACTCGACTCAAATATCCCAACGACTACTACTCAGCCCATCATTATGTTTAAAAAAAAACTCCATAGAAGAGAAACGCACTCGCTCAATAGCACTCACAGCCGAGAATGCAGTGAGTCTAGGAGATCATGTTCTACAGAAAGCGGACGCTTTTGCGAACGCTCTCGATCTACGACACCTGCGCCTCATAGACACGAACACCATGAAAGTTCCTGCAAACCACGCAACCGCTCTAGACCATCAAGATCTGGGCGTGACACAGATCCGAAATGAACAACAACACAATACTTCAGTGGGATTGCCAGGGACTTAGAAGCAAGAAAGATGAATTATTATCGCTAATCTCCACCCATAAACCTTTGGTGGTAGGCCTTTAAGAGATCCTACTCCGTGGCACAGCCACCTTCACAATCCCTCAATATGTCGTACACCATCGCGAAGGTCACAATAATGTGACTGCACACGGCGGAGTGGCACTTATGATCCATCAAAGCATACCTCATCACCTCCTCCCCTCTGAGAACAGAACTATAAGCTGTCTCAGTGAATATATGTATCTCAAGACCAATTACAGTGGTATCTATCTACTCGTCATGAAACCACGACCTCACGGAGGCACTAATGACCGATCTGCTGAACCAACTGCATCAGCTACCACAAAGTGTGGGGATGCGTGAGAACGTACCTCAGGGGAGTAATAATGGCCAACACCATAGACACTCGCAACCTGGTCCTTCTCAACGACGGACAACCCACACTGATCACCCTCGTAAGTAAAACCGCCATCGATTTATCAATCTGTTCCCCACTTTAAGCTCTCCAACTTGTTTGGGGAGTCCTGCCTTCAACACATGACAGTGATCACAATCCAGTGATCATAACGCTCGTTACTAACCTACCAAACAATCCCGACGCACAGGAACTTTGATTCAACTACCGGAAAGCCAGCGGGAGGAATACTCGACACATGTCGCATGGGACGATGTGAGGGGTCTTCCCGAAGACATTTCAGAGCGCGACCTTGTCATACATCTATACGAGAAATTCCAAAGTGTAGCTGTCGCATGCATTCCCCAATATGTACCCTAACTTTTTTCCCAAAACCTTTTTGGTGTCCGGAGGTTCAAGAAGCAATGGACCAACGTGAAAGGATGTACGGGGCCTTCTGCCGCGCACGTTTCCCCAGGAACTGAATAGCCAGGAAAAGAGAAACTGCCCTGTTCTATAAACTTAGCGTGGGTAGGAAGCGAGTAAGCTGGACCCAATTAGTTACCACAATCAATCGAAACACCCCTTTTTCCCAAGTGTGGGGAAAAATCAGACGTATCCAAGGTCGCCTCAAGCGATCTATCCACATATTGTCGGACGGAGACACCGTCTATTCTTCATACGTCTATTCTTCAACTGTCTATTCTTCAACAACATCCAGTGCGATGACAGTAAACGCCAATCCACAACGGACCACCTCGAACGACTAGAATCAGACACTAGACAGGCCTTCGTCCGAAGAGAACATGTGGTTTCCATATTTTTCGACGTTGAAAAAGCAAACGACATTACGTGGAAATGCGGGATCATGAAGGATCTCCACCGTAAAGGTTTGAGAGGTCGCCTACCACGTTTCATCCACCAATTTCTACAAAATCGCATCTTCAAGGTCAAGGCTGGCAACACTCAGTCTTTGTCATATCCGCAAGAAATGGGCGTCCCCCAGGGAAGCGTCTTTAGTGTCACTCTTTTTATCCTCAAAATCAATCAGTTAGCCGACATTCTTCCCCGAGACGAAAGACTGCTCTCATCACTATACGTGGGCGACCTACAAATAAGCTACAGACACCCCAGCTTCATAACAATTCAACATGAAATCCAGAAGTGCCTAAACCTTGTCGGGAACTGGGCTTCTTTAAACGGATTCCGATTCTCGCCCTCTAAAACTAGAAGCACTCTTACACCACTAGCCCTCTAACACCTGAAACCAGTCCTGACGCTGCACAACACCCCTTTAGTATACGAAGAAACGATCAAATTCCTGGGTCTTGTGTGGGACCCTGAACTCTCGTGGCGACCCCACATCGCAGCCCTGGCGACTCGCTGCAACAGGTCGACGGGACTTATACAATTGGTAACATCCCTGAAGTTCGGTGCCGACATGAACACCGGAATGACGTTGTTCAGAGCAATAATACGATCGCGCATGGACTACGAAACCGTTGTCTACGGTTCAGCAGCCAAAACTACTCTCGACTCTCTCTCGACCATCGCAAACAATGCTTTGCGTATCACAACCTGCGCGTTCCGCTCCACCTCAATCGAATCCCTTAATGTGCTCGCTAACGAACTTCCACTTTTGCTCCTGCGAGACAAATTTTCGCTACAACACTATTTTAAGACTGGAAGTCTAATCAACAACCCGGCAATAAGCCACATCACCAACATATCCGATAAGCGCCTTTTCGCGGCTAAAAATAATAAATGCCCACCGTTTTCCTTACGTGTGGACAACCTGCTGACCTCGCTGAACTTCAATAGTAAAGCTATCAAGCCTTCATTCTCCTACTGAATTCTTCAAATTTACACACCAACATGGATGATCAACCCATCACCGGTCAACCTAGACTTGCAAGTGTACCCTAAAGCAACTACTCCAACCAACGCGTACCGGCAGGAATTCCTCAGACCACTTGAGGTAGAATATTTAGAGCACCGCCACATAAACACTGACTGCTCCATAACCGCGGACGGAGTGGGAGCCGCCGCTGTGTGCGGGGACATCCCACTCTTGGCCACCGTCCCACAAGAGGCCTCCGTGTTCTCTGCGGAGCTCCACGCACTCGAACTAGCCATCTCTATTGCCAAAACAGATCGCTTCCCCAAATACGTCGTATTCTGAGACAGTCTGAGTGTCCTCACTTAGCTTAAAACACTGCTTTACGAACATCTCGTTCTACGTAAAATGCAGCACGATCTCTTTGTGTGCTCAGGCAGTTGAATTCTGCTGGATCCCCTGACACGCGGGAATAAGAGGAAACGGACTTGCGGACTCGCTTGCTTAACTGGCATCTACTCACCAAGAACAATTTTTCGCTTACATTACCGGGACTGGTTCCCTATCATCAACTCCCATATAACATCCCGATGGGATGAAATGTGGCAACGAAATTGACAAAAATGCTTCTAGTGAAACCCTCAGTCGGAGAATGGGAAATGAAGTTCACCAACAGAGAAGACCAAGTGTTCATCAACCGCTTGTGCACGGGACACATGTGGATAACTCACTACCACCTGATGGATGTCGACGCAGGACCAAACACGCCACCTTGCCCTTGTTGCCACCAAGTGACTATCAGCGTGAAACACTTACTGATGGATTGCAACGCACTCGCGGCAGCCCGACGAGCGTTCTTTAATCCCCCGTGCAACCTACAAAGCCTACTCACTGACCCAACCTACCGTAAAAATTTATCGCTTTCGGAAAATACACTGGACTATACGGAGCTGTCTAAGCCCCAAACACCTGTGCAAGTGAGGCGGTCTCTCCACCCCATTACGCACAGAGATAACAATACATTTACGACGACACGCGTTAACTCTTTACTCTCTTATACGCGCTAATACGCCACAATTGAATTATGTTCTTGGTTTTATCTTGACAAAACTTATATTTTTGCACGCAAAAATATAAGTTTCGGGGGAGCCTATTATGACTCACGTTGAGGCTCCGGTGGAAATGAGGCTCAAATCAAATCGTGAGCTTGTCATTTAAAAATGCTTGCCAACATAATTACGGCATCTTTAAAGAACCAACTGGAGAATGGATAATCGATTCATTTTTATATTTTATCCAAAGCTTGGCTCACTTCGCCTTAACGCAGTGGTTCGTCTATCACTTTGGGGTGGATGGTTGATTATTCATTTTATAGAGCATTAACACTTTATTTTAGTATTTCTTCTTACTTTGGCTCTATTATTTTTCTCTGCCCGTTTTTCATGGTGATAAATTTTGAATTTTTATATCATTATTATGTGTACCGAGGTTGGTTGAGACAAGGTCACCCAGGGAGGGGAGGTTTTCGTGGGACCCGCGGGACTCGGGGACCCGGGGTTTCGAGAACCCGGGGGACTTGGGAGACCAGGTGGATTTGGGGGGATCCACTTGGACATTTCTGGGGCCTTTTGGGACACCCTTGAGACCCTTTAGGACCCTTTTGAGAAACTGTGGGATCCTTTAGAGGCCTCTCTGAATCCTGGAACCTCTGCTCCCTCCTCCCAGTACTGTAAAACCCATACACTGAAAAATGTTTATGTGAGATGTTTGAGTAGAACAATTAACCATTACAGTCCGCGAATTTCTGGCGCAGGGGGCGAGGGTCGCGTCGAGGCTGGTCGAGGTGCGTCGAGATCAGTCGAATCATGTTGAGGCGAGTCGAGTTGGTCGCGACGAACCGAAACTGGCCGAAATTATTCGAGACAAGCCGAGGTGAGCTGAGGCGAGGGGACTCGGGGAGCTCGGGAAGACCCGGGGGACATGGGTCACCCTCCGGGATTCATCGTGCTCTTTTGCGACCTAAGAGATCAATGCCCCCCCTGCCCTATCCCCTTAAACAATCAGTGCGAAATCAATAATCTGAGCAGTTTTTCTGCCCATGACAAACCTGCTCTTACTTTCTTTTTCACGATCCACGATATTATAACGCTGGAGTATTTGTGCGGGAGTTCGTTTTTGTGATTTTGTGAATGGGTATTTTTCTTCAGTCTATGCTCGCTCGCGCGTGCACACACCATATGCAGTTTTTGGGGTTGACCTGGACTGCGCAGCTATAAAACCTTGTGACGCGTTGCGGTCGGAGTCTATCTAATCCGTGAAGTCATAGACCTTGTACCAATTTCGACGATGCTGTCTGTGCGCACTGTCGCGCGTGCATGTTATCCTTGGAGTTCTGATAGGTTGGAGGCGGGGATTCGTTTTGTCTGAGTCTTTATCTTGCCTGAATAAATAAATTGTACTAAAAATCAAATAGATCACGTAGCTGTAAACATTGTGTTGCGCTGCTGTCGGATCTGAGTTAGTCCGTGTAGCCGTGAACCTTGTACCAATTTCGACGATACTATCTGTGCGCACTGGCGTGTGGACATATTAATCATGAGGTTCTGTGGGGTTTGAGGCGAGGATTTGTTTCGTTTCATCTGAGTCTTTGTCTTACCTGAGTAAATATATTGTACCAATACAACTGGATCGCGTAGCTGTAACTATTGTGTTGCGTTGCTGTCGTAGCGGACTTCGTCCGAGTAGCCGTAATCCTTGTACCAATTTCGACGATAATATCTGTGCGCACTGGCGTATGAACATATAACTCAAGAGGTTCTGAGGGGTTGAAGGCGAGGGTTCGTTTCGTTTCATCTGAGTCTTTATCTTAGCTAAATAAATAAATTGTATTTATACAACTAAACCGCGTAGCTGTAAATATTGTGTTGCGTTGCTGTCGGAGCTGATGTTGCCCGTGTAGCCACTGATCTTGACGATGCTACCTGTACGCTCTAGGGTGCGTACATATCACTCTTCAAGTTTTAAAGGAATGGAAGCGAAGGTCCGTTTCGAGTATGCGTTTTTTCTTTTGCGCACCAGCGTGCGTCTGACGTTGATAAAATTCTCACTTTTTTTCTAACGTTAAAAGCGTTTTTTTTTCTCGCACACTTAGGCGTGCAAGCCTACTGGAATCAATGATCATCGAGCCCTACGGGGGAGCCTATTATGACTCACGTTGAGGCTCTGGTGGAAATGAGGCTCAAATCAAAACTTCTATCATTAACTAAACATTTACAATTTATCAACGTAGTGGGTGACACAGAAAACTGGTCGAAAGTAACCACTCATAACTGAAAAACAATAACCATGAGCAAGCATATGTTCTGTTGTGTTGATGAGTATAATCGATACCTTGACTATTTCATAAATTTCCGTCGTTATAAGCATTTTTGAAAAATCCGTGTTTCAAGACGGCTCAATTTCCTAGTGAGTTGCGTGTATTTTTATTGTTGAACATTTCTACTTAATAATACTCTAATCAAAGTGAAAGTAGCTTATTTCAAGGAGTACAACCTTGATATAAACTTTAAGATTGCCAGCAATGGAAACGGCAAATGGTAACATACTTAACCTAACAAGAGTTGTTCAGAACGCTCGAAACATTTAAGATCTGAAGAAAATCCTAAATTTTAACGTAATCATTCCAGAAAACCAATACGAGGTGTTGGGGAACTGGCTGCTGAGGTGGGAGCAAACTTAAGTGTCCGGTGCACTCTAAAGACTGATCTTATGATGAAACCGTACAAACGGCAAACATCACAGCAGCCCTCTAACAATGCCAATGACATGGCTAAAATGTTCAAATTTCTCTAACTTTTTAGCATCATTGTTTTTTTTTCTCGCACGCTGAGGCGTGCGAGTCTACTGGAATCCATGATCATCGAGCCCTGAATAAATTAAGTGTACTTAATCGGTCTAGACAGCGTAGCGTTCTAGGTCGTGTTGCGTTGCTGTCGGAGCTGACTTTGTCTGTGTATCCGTAAACCTTGTACTTTTCTCGACGATGCTAACTGTTCGCACTGGCGCGTGTACATATTTCTCTTGAAGTTCTAAATGATTGGAAGAGGAGATCAGTTTCGTCAAAGTGTTTTTTCTTGTGCGCAATAGCGTGCGTCTGACATCGCTAACATTTTTCAATTTTTCTAACTTTAACAGCGTTGTTTTTCTCGCACACAGAGGCGTGCGAGCCTATTGGAATCCATGATCATCGAACCCTACGGGGAGCCTATTATGACTCGCGTTGAGGCTCTGGTGGAAATGATAGTCAAATCAAATGAATGAAGATTACTGTTTTGCCAACCGTTTAATGAATTATCCGAAGAAGGACGATTAGATGCGATTATCTCAATTTTCAACTATGAGAGTCACATTTATGTGAACGGCGTAATTAATAAGCAGACCATAAGTAAAATGATCTCTCAAAAATCGGTAGAGGAGTTTGAGAAGCCTTTGCACTCACCAAAAGGTGACAGTTTGGTGCGGCTCAAGTACCCATAAAGTCTAGAACCTTACTTTTTAGAGGATTCTGATCCGGGAAACTCACGCAATGTGAACACTGAATCATATATTGAATGCTTATTAATATAAAGTCTGTCTGCATTCATCCTGATGTTTGTTTAGTTCCTAAAAGATGGTGCAAATTTGCATTCACCCTGCCTGCAATAGCTTGGATGAGAAACCGCTTGGGAAACATTCCCACTTAATTGACTTCACGGGGCCAGCCAGGTGCCCTGACCTTTCTTTTCGAAAATATTTTCTCTGGGGATATGTCAAAGGGGTTTCAAATCAAACCCCAACCTTATCAATGCTCTTGAGCAAGTTATGAGAGAAGTAATCTTCTCCACCGACAACGATGTTCTTATTGCAGTAATCTTAAACGTCCACATACTGGTTAACCGCTGTATTCAGCATGAGGAGGAACCATTTCATTTCGAGCACTGGTTATATCCCAAGTAAACTTTCAGGCTTAGTTTCACCTTTCTACGTCCATTCGTTGTTGAGTTGAGGCCGTCTACTTTCGCCCAGTTATCCCTGTGCCGTCCTCAGATTGTGTATCGAAATAAGATGATCCTTATCTAGCCGCGTTGCTAGATAAGACAATAAATAAATAATTCCTTTAAAATAATGAATGCATTAGGTAAAACGTGCATTTGATGCAAATATATA
>SDVV010020074.1:0-13395 GCA_016164225.1 Gammarus roeselii
AAAAGTGCATACATACATTACTACACATAAATTAGGCCTCATCAGGCTAGTCAAAATCTACAAAGTCATCATACAGCAGATCAGCAAAGGCCTGCTTATAGTGAGTGATATGTCAATTGCACTATGTCAGCAGGCAAACCATTCCACACAGCAACACATCTCACACTGAAGGACCTACTGCAGGCATCAGATGAGCAAGGTGGAAACACCAACTTCAGCAGATGACCCCTAGTACCAACTCTTGGAGCCAAAGAAAACATATTCAGCAAATCCTCTGATTTGCCATGCAAAATTTTCCATTATTTTATTAGGCCTGCCCTCAGAAGGTGACCAATTTGACAGAAAACAAATCCAAGCTCCTCAATCAATTACCATAGTCCACATCAGCAAGCCCATCCAAGTATCTGGTCCATCTCCTCTGAGTAGACTCAAGCAGTCTGCAGTCCCCACAATATCCAATGTTCTAGACACAAGATGCATACTCAATAAGTGGGCGAATATGTGCAACATACAAGGGTACCCTAAACTCTGGGGACCTACAGACAGTTGATCTCAACAAGCAGTTTGCCAGCCTCATCATTTGGTAGAGTATAAAGGAGGTTAACCTTCATGTGTGATGGCTCATCACTCAGAGTATGAAGCAGGTCAACCTTTGTGTGTGATGGCTCATTACTTGATAAAATATAAAACAGGTCAAGAAAGAAGTATAACGCTCATTACCCAGTTGCATACAAAATCTACCAAAATGATGAACTGTTTTGTGAAATGATAATTTTATAGATGCAGTTGCTTGTTAGCTCAAGTTGTTCACAAAACTTCAAATATATAGATCATTTTACTACAATTCTTCCAAAAACATCTCACTGCATGAACTTGTGTTGGTGAAGTTCACTGTGCTCAGACCATTCATCACTATTACCCATGTCCCCCAGGTGCCACAGTAGCAGCAACAACCCATACATCAGGTTCCTGCCCAACTACCTGAGCACTGTCCTGCCACTGCTATTGGTGTTGGTGGTATGTCCGGCCCTCTACTGCCACGCCGCCCACTCCCTGCACACCATTATGGCCGCTCTCACTGGCAGGTGAGACCTTGAGGCTGGTGCTCTAAAACATACCCATATGGGTGGTTTTGAGGCAACCAAGGTGAGAAATCTTTGTTAGGTAACAATTGAGTTAAAAACGTTCTTTCCTGTACTATCATGAACTAATAATGCTTTCCTTTTCTGGTGGTTGTTATTATTGCGCAGGGAGGAAAGGGATAGCCAGCTTTGGGGCGTGGTGGTGTATTATTGCTGATATCTGAATTACCTTTGTGTGTTCAGTGGCAATTAAAGTTCACAAATAGCCGCCTGCTTGGTTTAGTTTCTACTGACTGCCCAGGATTTGATAGTTCCGGGGTTCTTTCAGACACGAGACTGCTTTACTTGAGAGAGTATAGCAGTTACATGCCATGGTGAAAATGATAGAAAATCATCTTGAGGGATCATTTACAGTAAGGGGTTTTAGCACTCGGCGATGCGGCCATACCCCATTAATTGGTTGGTCAGTAGAACCTTTTATGTGCTGTCCTCCAATGTTGGTGCATCAAATTTGAGGGTTCATCACTGTCTGAATCAGTTTTATTGGCTGTATCAGTTTTATTGGCCTCTTTTGCAGTACCATAATATGCAGAGACCTCTGATGAGTACTTTTGCATATCTTATTTTGAACTTTTGGACACTTATCAATATTGGATATAAATTAAATATTTCAAATGTGTTCCAAAATATTTTTTAAAATTAGGATGGGTAGTTCTGAGTGATAAGAGCACTAATAATTTTTTTGTTAGAGTATCTCTAATCTCATTATCTTCATCATCTTGCTAAGCAAAAAAACCCTGTGGCCCATTGACCTTAATACCCATTAGTCTCCACACTACCTCGATGGGAGCTGTGATCTCTATGCAACAAAGCACACCTCCCAAAAGGCTATTTTTTAATTTGATTCCTATTTGTTTGATAGCCCTTGTATAGTAGTACTTCCAGAGAAGGGCACATGGGAAGGAATCCTAGCATCCTGTACTCAAAAGGGTTTTTGCACCTCATAACCTCGCGGGAGTGTAGGAAGTACTTGCCTGTCACTGCATTTTGTGATTACCAATTGAATGAATATTAGGCATCTATTAATGAAGCAATATATCTGCTATTGCCTTGGTGCCCCAGCGCTGTGACCTATAGACCCACAATTTTTAAATTCGAACAATGTTTGAAGATCAGCCCCATCAAGAATGGGTCACAGGCCAAGAAGAGGCAGTATCTACCATCAATTAATCAGTTTGATTGTGGTACCTTTGTTGAAGTGGACTGGGTCAAGGGGAGCAAAAGGAGAGGCGAAATCACGTAAGAGAGCTGGAAAAATTAAATTATGCTAGTGTTCAAAATTGCCAAGGTTACATAAGATTACGGGGTAAGTAAAAATTCTGATTAGTTGTGACAATCAGGCATTGAACTAAGCAAGCCTCATTAACAAAATACTTATTGCTTGTGAAAAGCCTTGACACTCTAATCTAATCTATTGCTTGTGAGTTTTGGTCATTTATTTCCTGAACTCGGGGTGAGATTAAGGCGGGTATAACTAATCCTACCGTGCGTTAAGCCTCCCCAACAACATATCTATCACTAGGAACATCACCCCGTTTGGTCTCTGAACGCGCAGGGCGAGATCAAGACGTAGTAAACAAGGATGATCATATTGCATGATATTGGAAGGTGTAAGAGAAACTGTGGCAACAAAGCTGCTCTAGAAATAGTGA
This sequence comes from Gammarus roeselii, assembly GCA_016164225.1. NCBI lineage: Eukaryota > Metazoa > Arthropoda > Malacostraca > Amphipoda > Gammaridae > Gammarus > Gammarus roeselii. The sequence continues at coordinate 2,795 of SDVV010020074.1, forward strand.
GACTGAAAGCAAAGGAGGGAAGGGAGGGTACTTATACTTATGGAAATTGTCCTGCAAAGGAGAGGGCCGTGGTTAAAGAGGCATAGACACCCCTTTCACTGAGAGCGACCCGCATCAAATACGAGTGAGAACCACCGGCTTGGTTGCCTCAAGGTGACTATTCGACTATGGAGGTTAGAACCACCTAGCCAGGTTAGGGGGATGGAAACTATCCTTTGGACCGCACTCATCGCGCCGTTTTGAGGTGTTACACTGGATGACAAAATGGCCGTGGTTGCTATCTGGTAACTGTTTATTCAGACAAGATTAATCATCCCGATGTGCAGAGATATACCTGTAGGTGTGAACTTGTGCATAGGGATGTACACTTCTCAATACAACTGCCTACCTAAATCTAATTTTGCATTAGACCATACACATAATGAGCACGTGCTCAGGCCTGTTGAGAAATATGTGTATTTCTACTCCTATTTCAAGCTTATCAATTATATATGATTGTTATTTATAATTGAAACGGGTTTGTTTACATAATTCTGTATTCCTGATTCAGATATGTATAAACCGTACTAAGCATTGACTCCGACGTGTAGACAGCTAAATTGTTACCCACAGAATGGTATTTAAAACATGTGTTTATGGAGTAACCCTACTAGTCTGATGGTAATCATTCGATCGTCTATAAGCGACCTGTCCGGTTGTTTTCCTGTTGGTATGTTTCTGTATCAGAATGAGGTCAATGGACGAGTCAAGATGTGACAAAAACTAGCGTAGCTAGTTCGTACTTGGAGAAGTACGAACCGTTACAGTTCGGGGTAGTAAGGGATATTGGCCACGGATGATAAGGATATGATAACGGTAGATTGTCCGATTGCTGGCTGTGCCCAGGTAAACGATAATGTTCATTCTACGGTGTACCGCCACTTGCCATAACCCAGCACCTTCCCTCACCTGCAGTTGCGTCTTGAACTCTTATTACCAGAGCGACTAGCGGTATCAAGTTGTCCGTAGAGATTTTTGCATTCATAACATCCCACTGCAAGTGTTGAGAGCCAACCCAATTCTGAACACTAGACTCGTGAGAGCGAATGTTGGGATTACAACTAAGACTCTGTAAGAGATTGTGCATACAAACGGATGATCATCAATATAAGCGTACTTGCCACGTGAATGAACACACATCAAACCTGAAATACCAAGATGTGTAACAAATATAGTCGCTCGAGTATAAATGAATGTCCAATGCTTCAACGACAGTATGGGCAAGTATTAGTAACTGTCGTGCGGAGCGTGTTAGAGTGTACATGTTTACGGCTAATGAGCCAGTATCGTAGGAGGAATGACGGGCCTGTTTTGGTCGCCCACAAGGGAGCATACATCATGAGTCAGGCGGGCTCCTGCTATCAAAGTGGTCTGCCTGCGGTGGCGGCATCTGCAGCCCCGACATCAGCGCGAGTCCCTCAACACATTCAGGTTAATATCAACGACGATGGGGTTGGCGTCGCTCCTACGGCGATGACGTGAACGCGATCAACTCGCAGCTCAGTCATTTGCTCATTGACACTTTCAGGACACCTAAGTCAAAACATATACTGTTTTTTTCCGGGAGAGAACGAACAATCGCGAGTCCAACTTTGGTTCTAACACTAATCTTTGTTCCATGGGTGATCCATACGCACGTCTGGTTGGCTACGCTGCCAGAAACAAGACACTGATGTCCACAGTATCCGAACGATCCCACGGCGCACAAAGTTGATACAGATATCGGCAGTAACATTCACCACCTGAATCTTTACGCAGAGTCAGTATTGGAACCAATGAGTGACCAGTGAGTTCGAAAACACCATCACATACTGTTTTTTGCGTCTTAACTCCAAAGTTTACAAATTTCCAGGGTATAGAAGCTTATTTTTTTGCCCTACCAAAATAAGATCTGGTCACCGCTCTGAGCCGAATATCGCTCCGAGACCGATTATCGTCTCGTAAAAGTTAAGTTTTCAACCTAATTGGAGAGATCGACTATCATCTCTTTAGAGCAAGAGCAATTAGGGACCTCAGAGGGATACCCCCTGGGGGTATCCCAGGCTCACCCACCTTCCCCGCGGCGTCCTCGTTAACCACCAAATTTCTTTTGTCCCTTTGCGTAAAGTTGTTTTGATTTAAAAGATCCCTCCACCATCCCTCCCCTTTCAGTTTGTAGCTACGTCCCCTCCCTTTGTGCACAAAGAGGTGAGCCTCCCATTACCGCCGTTTTTTTTCATACAATTAGAATCGGAACCAATTGAAAAAAAAAAAAAATCATAAGAAATATAAATCGTTGCAAAAAAATCTAGCTTCAAGTTTAGTCTTAAGTGTATATCTAAGTTCATCCTAGTTTTAAGGAAGTATATAAATTTTCTTATATACAATACAAATTTTGATGTAAAAAACGCTCCACCATCAGTCACCCAGAACCACGGGTAGAAACTGGGGATCAACTGATGGGCAGGACCAAGTCGTATGGCAGAGGGGCTGGCGGCCCCTCTTAGAGCGTCTTACGCAAACTTATCAAAATCAAGGAACGTTAAACCCCTTGGAACCATCTCACCGACAGGAGACCTGAACCGGGCTGTAGACGATGTCAACCATGAGCGCTTCTCGAGGATAACAGCAAATATGCTCGAACTTTTGAACACTCAGAGCAACTTGAACAAAATGATGGGTCTTCCTGACCTGGAGACTGAAAATTGCGCCTTCCAATGAAATCGATGAACGTTTCACAAGACTCAAAAATAGTATTTCAAATATGAACAGTCAACTACAAGAGTTGATTAATGATATAGAAGCCAAGGAAACCATAGCCTTGCCATGTGCTTCCGCCTCAAACCTCACTGATAACATCACTCTCCCTCTAACTGGAACTCATCACGCCCGAACGCAGACGAATGCAAGGAAGAGACAATACTCTCGATTTGATGACCACAACCTGTTCAACAACGGCCCTAAATTTCCCAAACATTTGAAGATTACTTTTGATGCTAAGGACAGACTGGATATCTGTCCGTTTACACTACGAGATGAACTGTGCTCCATCACTGGCCGTCCAATTTTCAACATCACCGCTAGCGGTGACAATAGCTTCACCATCAAAGTAGACACAAAACTTCGAAGTGACACTATACTCGCGCACGTTCCCCCAGGAACCGAGTAGCTTGGAAAAAGGAAACTGCCGTGTTCCGCAAACTTCGCGTGGAGAAAAAGCGAGAAAGCTGGACCCAATTAGTTAACACAATCAATGGAAACACCCCTCTTTCCCTAGTGTGGGTAAAAATCAGACTCATCCAAGGTCGCCTCGAGCGACCTATCCACATCTCGTCGGACGGAGACACTGTCTATTATTCATACGCAGACATCGTGGATAAACTAGCTCAGACTTTCAGCCAAATATCGCAATCAACAAATTACAAGCCTTCTTTGAAAAGATCCTAAGAGAAAGTGAGCATATTGACTCCACTTCCGCAAATGAAGAATTCTGCAACAAACCTTTCTCCCTCAATGAACGAAAGTATGCTATTGACCACACTCGTGAAACCTCACCCGGGCCGGACCGAGTGCACTTCAATGTGATTAAACACCTTCATGAAAACGACGTTGAAAAAGCATACGGCACTACGTGGAAACAATGGGATCATGAAGGATCTCCACCGTAAAGGTTTGAGAGGTCGCCTACAAACGTTTCATCCACCAATTTCTACAAAACCGCACCTTCAGGTCAAGGTTGGCGACACTCAGTCTCCGTCATATCCACAAGAAATGGGCGTCCCTCAGGGAAGCGTCCTCAGTGTCACTCTTTTTGTCCTCAAAATCTATCATTTAGCCGACATTCTTCCGCGAAACGGCCGACTGCTCTCATCACTACACGTGAATTACCTACAAATAAGCTACAGAAACCCTGGCCTCATAACAAATCAATATGAACTCCAGAAGTGCCTAAACCTAGTCGGGAGCTGGGCTTCCCTTGATGGATTCCGATTCTTGCATGCACTTTACCCTTGTGTTTGGTTTACACCTGAAACCTGCTCTAACGCTGCACAATACCCCTCTAGTATATGAAGAAACCATAAAGTTCCTGGATCTTGTGTGGGACCCTAAACTCACTTGGCGACCCCACATTGCAGCCCTGGAGACTTGCTGCAAAAGGTCAACGGGACTTATCCAATCGGTAACATCCCTGAAGTTGGTTGCCGACATGAACATCGGAATGACGTTGTTCAGAGCAATAATACGATCGCGCATAGACTACGGAGCCGTTGTCTACGGTTCAGCAGCCAAAACTATTCTCGACCCTCTCTCGACCATTGCAAACAGTGCTATGCGTATCACAACCGGCGCGTTCCGCTCCACCGCAATCGAATCTCTTAACGTGCTCGCTAACGAACTTTCACTTCCGCTCCAGCGAGACAAACTTTTGCTACAATACTATTTTAAGACTTGAAGTCTAATCAACAACCCAGCAATTAGTCACATCTCAAACATATCCGATAAGAATATATGCCCACCGTTTTCCCTACGTGTGGACAACCTACTGACCTTACTAAACATCAACCGTAAGGCTATTAAGCCGTAATTTTCCTACCGAATCCTTCAAATTAACACAACAACAACGATGATCAACACAACACCGGTCAACCTAGACCTGCAAGTGTACCCTAAAGCAACTGCTCCAACCAACGCGTACCGGCAGAGATTCCTAAGACTACTCTAAAAAAAATATTTAGAACACCGCCATATATACACCGACGGCTCCAAAACCGCGGACGGAGTGGGAGCCGCCGCTGTGTGCGGGGACATCCCACTCTCGCCACCCTCCCACAACAGGCCTCCGTGATCTCTGCGCGGAGCTCCACGCACTCGAACTAGTCATCTCTATTGCAAAAACATCGCTTCCCCAAATACGTCTCGTTCTCAGACAGTCTGAGTGTCCTCACCCAGCTTAAAACACCATTACGAACCTCCCGTTCTACGTAAAATGCAGCACGATCTCTTTGTAATGTCCTAGGCGGGCCGGGCAGTCGAATTCTGCTGGATCCCCGGGCACGCAAGAAGAGGAAACGAACTTGCGGACTTGCTTGCTAAACTGGCATCTAATCACCAAGAACTATTTTTCACAATGCATTAGCGGGACTGGTTCCCTATCATCAACTCCCATATAACATCCCGATGGGATGAAATGTGACAACAGAGTGGACAAAAAATGCTTTCAGTCAAACCCTCAGTCGGAGAAAGGGAAACAAAGTTCACCAACAGAAAAGACTTGAGATTTCATCAACCGCTTGTGCACGGGACACACGTGGAAACCTCACAACCACCTGATGGATGTCGACATGGGATCAAACGCACCACATTGCCCCTGTGGCCACCAAGTGGTTATCAGCGTAAAACACTTACTGATGGATTGCAACGCAATCGCAGCAGCCCGACGAGCTGTCTTAAATCCCCCGTGCAACCCACAAAGCCTACTCATTGACCCGACATACCGGTAAAAGCTTATCGCTTACGGAAAATACAGCAGACTATACGAAGCTATCTAAACACCATACACCTGTGCAAATGAAGTGAGGTGGTTTCTCCACCCCATTATGCTCAGAGATAATACATTTACGAAGATACGCGGTAACTGTTTAGTCTCTTGTACGCGCTAGTACGCGAATAGGCCACAATTGAAATATGCACTTGATTTCACCTTGACAAAACTATTCTTTTTGCACGCGAGGCCGTGCGAACTTACCTGAATCAGTGACGGTCGCGCCCCACGGGGGAGCCAATTATGACTCGCGTTGAGGCTCCGGTAGAAATGATGCTCAATTCAAATCACCACCTAATCCCGTAACCGATCACCTCTTCCTTCTCCTAGTACCAGGAGGACATTGACTCCAGTGCACTAGAAAGCCTCGTCACTAATCAATCTAATACACCTCTTCCTCCCCCGCGTCCTAACATGCACTTGTTGATGGATAGGCCTATACTGTGTTCCCGGCAGTGCGCTGGCCACGGTTTCCAACACCGTAGGTGGGAACTGTGGGTAAGAAACAACAAGGGGCCTATATCGGCATCTTTATATGGGGTGAGGATACTCGAAACCGTATGAAGTCGAGTCCCCCGTTTCACCCTTTGACTAGTTTGAAACCAGCGCGAAGATTATTACTAATTAAACTGGCGACAACGTAGGCCACACAAAGAAGGTTATCACCTTGATACTTTGAGGTGTTAACCCGTGGCCATATGCGACATTAGGCGGAAGTTTATCTCTATGTTGACCCACAAACTCAAGTGTTCTCATTAAGTTTGCGACGCGATCACCCAAGAACCCCAAGACTGGCTTGTGTAAACTCTACCGAGACTGAAATTGATTGCTCAATAAAAAGTTATAACAACTTTATGATCTACCGGACACTATCTAAGCAAAACTTGCGCAAGGATACGAAGGGACAAGGAGGCCGTGATCGAAGCACGGGAGTCTGGTGTAGACATATTATAGTCGGGTGTAGACATAGTGTAGACATATTATTGAGGAAGGGGACTCTTCTGGATAGAAGGAAAGGTCTCATCATATTATGCCGAGGAAGGTGAAGTTTGGTAGTCAATTACAATATTGCGAGATGAATTCAGCTGTGTTTGTAGTGTCATCTCTAGGCTTACTTACTCAGCTACTTGTATCCCTGAGTTACACCTATATACCAAGCACTTATCAGAACAGAAAGCTTTCTCCACGTTGACGTCACGGTCACTGCTGTCCAGAGCCGCGCCAAGAGCACGGTCACTGCTGTCCAGAGCCGCCAAGAGCACGGCCACTGCTGTCCAGAGCCGCCAAGAGCAAGGTTAAGGGCTGTATTGTCTCGCCTTCTCGGCAAACGCGATGTACGTGACGTGGTCAAGGCCTATGCTACGATTTACTTTGAGAGGAAGATTTTTTGTCGATAGATTTGTTTTTCTGTCTATAAAGCCTAACTTTGAGTCTTTCGTCGTGGAGGGTGAGTCACTTGAATGTGACACGCTGAGCCTTAGGAGTTCCAGCAGGCGCTGAAGGAGGAATGAGACATTGTGAGGGAACAAGTCTTGGTTAATGTTGTTAAATAATGCTAGATGGTCAGAGATGCGGTACTTGCAGGTGAGGTCAGTGTTGGCCAATGACAATTGTAGCGGAAAGAGGAAAGAGGTGGAGCGTGGTGAGAAAAGCAAAGGGAGACGCTGATACTTGGTGGAATGAGGTGTAGGAAGAAGGAGACGGCTAAGAAGAAATTGATTAAATATGTTGACGGCCGGTTGTTGTTGGAGAGTAGTGGTGTACGGAAGAGGAGAGAGACGTAGCTGCCTCCATTTTGCATAACACATCAACTTGGATGATCAACCCACTGCGGGTCAACCTAGATTTGCAAATATACTCTAAGGCAATTACTCCAACCAACATGTACCTACGAGAATTTTCGAGACTACTCGAGGAACAATAGCCAGAGTACTGTCATATTTACACTGACGACTCCAGTACCGCGAACGGAGTGGGAGCTGCCGCTGTGTGCGTGAAATTTTTCCGACAACCCTCACACAAAAAGCCTTGGTATTCTCTGCAGAGCTGTAGCTACGCACTCGAATTAGTCGTTTCAATTACAAAAATCGATCGCTTCCCAAAATGCGTCGTATTCTTGCATTCTCAGACGAAATAATTTGCGTTTGATACAGTTATTATTTATGCACACTGTGAAGTGCACTCCCTTTGCTCTAAACTCTGTATTTTGAACACCCCGCTTTACTTAAAATGCTAATCGACCTCTTCACAATGTTCGAGATGGATCAAGCGGTCGAAGTCTGCTGGTACCCTCCATGAGTCACTTGGGAATAAGGAGAAATGAGCTCACAAGCTCCCTTGCGAAACTGGCATCTACCAATCAAGAACAATTTATTGCCATACACCACCGGGACTGGTTACCTATCAACTCCCATATGACATCCCATTAGAATGAGATGTGGCAACAAAGCGGAAAAGAACTGCTTCCAGTTACATTCTCGATTGGAGTATGGGAAACCAAGTTCTCCAACTGAAGAGACTAAGTGTCCATCAATCGCTTGTGCTCGTGGTATACATGATGACTCCCACCCATCTAATGGATGTAGACATGGGACCGAACGCGTCATTATGCCCCTTTTGCCACCAAGTGGCAATCAGCGTAAAACACTGCCTGGCTGTGTGCATTGCACTAACACCGGCTCGACGTGTTTTTTTTTAAATCACCCTTGTAATCTACATAGCTCACTCACTCACCTACCGGAAAAAAGCCCACCGATTTCGGTAAGCACCCGGCCTGTACGTAACGTGTAAAAATAGATATTGCTGCAGGCGTGGTGGTTTCTAAACTTCACAATGTACTCGGCGGCATAGTAATGAGAGGGCACAGACACGATAATCCGTTTGTTTGGATACGTTTAAACCCTTTTCGTTGAAATATTGTGCCTGTGTGCCCCAGCCTGCATACGTACCACAGTTGAAAGGAGACAAAACAATTGCGTTAGATGGTTATTATTTTTGCACGCAATGGAGTGCGAACCTACCAGAATCGTCGGTCTTTGTGCCCTACGGAGGAGCTTAAGAAGAGTCACTTAGCTCTAGTGGAGATACGCCCCTAGTCTAATCAATTCTGGAGAGAAAAGGCCCAGGCCCGAAACTGCAGTGGCACTGGCACTTTCCTTGTAGACAAGATCGTGAAAGGGCTAAGCAGCAGGGTGGGCACACCAACAATTAAAGGCGCGCATCAAGTATCACTGCCGTTACTGTAATTCCCGGGATCTCAGGTGACCAAAAACCTTGTGTAATTGGTGTTGGCTGCTTAGGTTAGGACTCGTTTGAATCCCTCGGGTAATCTCAAATGCAATGCAATGAGCTGTAACGCCTTGAAAGGTTTTTGCTCGGAGGGTCAGCTGAATTGGTAAGTAGGAGACAAAGGTGGTTCTTGTAGCAGGCGGTTCGTTGGGCCACAGCACACACATCACCACCTTCTCTAGTTAACCTCGGTATGTCAACCTCTAACCTCCTCACAAATTAGTGAAAGTGGGACCATACGGCTGGAAGAGGATACCGGGTGTTGTGGGTAGCTACTCCATGCGGTGTCTTCGGAAGAAGTAAACCTCGTGGCGGGACAGTGAAAGGGTCAGGATGAAAGACTACGTCGTCACTCTCTCCGACGGCAACATCTATGTAGACAGATCTAGGCAATACATCAGAGATCTTGCGCTCCCGGTGGGGTACAAAGTGGGAACGTGAGAAATATGCCGAAACCCCTCCCAAAGACACCGATAGTGTCGTCGAGCGAGCATGGGAAATATTAGGAGATCTTGCACTCCCAGAATTCTCAGCATGGTTGGGGCAAAGCAAGTAATTTGCAAAGCAAAAAACTTGCGCCTCGTTATCTACAGATTTATTAGATATCTCTTTGGACAGGTGACTGCTCTTTATTTCAAATGGTTGACTAATCAGTGTAAAAACTTGCGTTTTTGAGGCCCTATGTAAAGATACTCCTGAGTCCTATAGCATTCTTCTTTTTAGAAAATGACAGAACTAGTCACTCTTCTCGCTTCTTTGGTGTCAGGTACACGGGCACCGAGCGAAACGTCGTGCGTGGTGTTCAGCGTCGCTTTTTCCTGCTGTGCTGCGTGTTCTGGCTGTGCTGGCTCCCTAACGTCGTCAACGCGGCTATATTGTGGCTGGGCTGGAACAATTTGCCTTACACCGTCCTCACTGGCCTCTGGTACACTATGGTGAGTGTCACCTGCAATGGAGAAGCATTTACAAGAATTGTGTTCCCTCTTGTTCCTGATTTAAACCAACTAATTCTAGAAAACTTGTCATCAATTAACATACCCGCCCCAACTTTCACTACTGACAAAGATGGGTTGTTGCATTCAAAACACTATTGGCTATCTCTTGCTACAATTTTTTTTTGTGAAAGTCCAGCTGATATTAAATTTATTTGATGTCAAATTTTGATCTTAACACCATAACTTAACACACATGTCAGAACTGTATTATTAAGGAAGTGTAGTAGTAGGCCTGCGACGATGTAATGATGTAAACATCTTTGAGCATAGAGCATCTGGGTTTACCAATGGACTAATCTGTTTGGATTAACTCGTTTTTTGTCCACTCACGAAAGTCAATATTCACGAGCTGTTCGATGTCTGGTGTGATAGTATAGTCTGGAAACCATAAGTTGAAGAGCTAATGAAGTTCCCTTACTTTATGTCAATCATGTATGGACTTGAAGGTATTTTTTACGCTTTTTGAAACCCCATCCTCCCGATAAGTTTTAATAAACTCCATTAAACTAAGTGATGATAGCTACCGGTTGCAGTTTGTACAACTTGCAGCGCGGTAGCAGAATTGCACATACAGGGTCACCTCACTATTATTTGAAGTCTGGAAACCAATCAGCTGGATTTTATTGATTCTTGAGTTTTAATTTTCCATCAAACTAGTCATTTCTGTTCAATAGCCACATGTTAAGAGAAATTATAAGAAGCCAAGTCGCCTCACTAAACATACTCGACCCCCCCCTCCTCTCCCAAGATAATGGTTC
>SDVV010020075.1:0-13395 GCA_016164225.1 Gammarus roeselii
TCCTACCCCGGTGAAATGTTATGTGCAAATTCCCGTAGACCGGACAAAATCCGTCGTTCGCGGCCACCAAAATGACTCTAGAATGCCGTTTTTGCGCAACATCTAACTACTTATGCAGGTGAACCGAGCTTAGAGGCGACTAAACTGCCTGGCGGCGGAGGATTACATGAGACAGTGACTGAGCAGATCAAAAACGAGGAAGGGACTGGACGGCCATGAAATGCGATGAGAATTATTTCCGCACACGCGCACAATCGCCACTTCACTTCACCTCACTGTCATAGCCAGACACTGTCATAACCGCTAAAAATCTTTCATCACACGTGCTTTCGACCTAAACGATGTTTCAGCCCACACGCATTTTCTGCCACTTCAAAATCTGCCACTGTCATATCTGCCACTGTCTTTACACCTAAACAGGCGTATCAACCTACTGGTTATCACTTTAATGAAACTTCAATAAAAAACGCTGAAAAACGGCTTTACGTACCCTAATAAAGTACGTATGTTTTCCCCGCGGGTTAGAAATACGTACCTCTGCCCCGCGGGTTAGAAACACGTACCCTAGGTTAGGTTAGGTTGTGTAGGAAAAGTTTCATTAAAGTGATAACCAGTAATGGTACGCCATGTGGCTGATTCTGACTGGGGCTGAAATAGAGTTTAATCAGAATGTCACTGGCAGATATGACAGGGACTGGTGTGACTGAGGAACGCTATGAATGTTCGCTATTAAAGAATGGTACCGTAGGTAGGTAGTCGGAACAACTTGTAGCTGATAAAGCAGTTGGTGGAGATGAAAGGGGCTGATCTGACGTTAGCTATAAAAGAATTTAGAGCCAGGGATAGTGACCCCGCAGGGCGAGACCAGGTGGACGCCTACGGATGGACTGAAGGCTAGGCTGGGCGCTTAGGCAGAGGAAACCGAGACTTGGCGGCTGTCCGGCTGGCTGGGGACAAATGCGGGGAGGAGGAAAATCTGCTTGAATACCTAGAAAGAAGTAAGCGTGAATTCATCTGAACTTCTCTATAACATACAGGATGATTTTAAAACCGACGCCTGTCGTCAAGTCATTCTACACAAGACCAAAATGCTAAATAAACACCGAAAAACTAACAATATTTCCCTATTACAATAAATAAAATGTAATGATCACATGCAAGTCGTATTCCTACAGTACACTCCTACTGTGAACTAAAACTCCTACCAAATACACTGTTCCAAATTATAAAAACATTCAAATATTTTGAATACATATCAACCAACGATCATAAATAACGTTTCAAATTTTCATTCTGCCCCCCAACTCTCGACCCTGTATAAACTGATAACAAAATATGATAAGAAAAGACTCACTCAACTCATACAGTATACCACACAATATACCTCCACACTAAGCAATATCTATTAATTTTAAGATGCAACCTCCGTCGCGAACGCAGGTACGCAGCTCCTCGCACCAGGACGGTAAACTCTCTCCGGCGAGGCTTAAGTAGGCAATCGCATGCCCCTCGTAGGGTCGCCAGATTCCTCTACGCTAGGCTGTAACATCTAAATCTTTCATATCCTTCCTATAATTTTGACCTTAGGTGCTGATAGAGCGACGGTGAGGTGTGAATCACAAACCCATTGTCGTGAGGGGGGCGTTATAAACTGCCACACCTACGAAGCTCTTTTCAGTGGGTCAACTAAAACAATTTTTAATCAGCAGAAGGGAGCTGCTATGATTGATTTGCTTTGCTTTGCTTTCAACTTAGTACCGTGTAGAAAGTAACTTTGCGTCACTACCGCGCAACGTACTCATATTCGAATTAAATCCGTTCAGAACCATTCGTATCCGTCTCCGAAAATTTCGAATTAGATCCGTTTGGAAACGTCGATATCCGTCTTCGTAAATTTATATGTATAAATTCTGCGTTTTGGATAAGCACGTCATCCCTTGTTTGTTATCGCAAGTTTCTTATTTGAATTCGTGCCCGTAAATGTATCACCTTTTACGCACATGCTACTTATCACCTCATTCATATTTATAATCAGCAGCAAACTGTTAACTGTTTTAATTTGAAATGTAAAAATATACATCACAAACAGTCTCGCCTCTCCGGAAAAAAAGCTAGAAGTGGTGTAGCTGAGGGTCGTAGACGGCACCCTCCCTCACCGCAGAGGGCATTCCTCCCTCGACTCAGCCGGAGGTCTACCCTTTTCTGCATTTGCCCTGTAAAAGGACCAGCCTGTTACCTTCTCCAGCACTCGTGCGGTACCTCAACTCAATTTCAACTGTGCATATTTCATGAAAGTTATTTTTTTCATTGTAACTATTATTACAACTATTATTACAACAACCTTCAATAAATGCATACATATCTAAATTCAGATGGTTTGGACTAATTGCGCAAAAAAAACATAAATAATGAACAAAAAGGAATGCATTTAGCGTTTGACATCTGTCCATGTAAAGTAATTGCAAAATATTCATGTAAAGTAAACGTAAACCAATACAAGAATCACATAAATAATTCATACATTTTCAGTTACCCCTTGTAAACAACATGATAAATTTTTTTGGTTAGGGGAAAAAATCTTTTAGGCCTGAGTTTAGTTTAGTTTTCATCTGAAGTTAGACTCACATAATCCCCTCAAAAACTCATCACTGTAGGTCATACATGAATCAGCCGAAAAAAACATCTGGAGGTCCTTTGGAAATAAAAATCATCTCATCCCGCATCTAGTTGAACTCATTATTTACGTATCTGCTGTTTACAAGGATAAAGAATTTATCACTTTGTCTTCAAGTTCACGGTTTGTAGCTGCCCACTTAACAAGTTCAAGATGACTCTTGCTACGAAACTATAATGTGTAACTTGCCGTCAATCGTACACTCCCGAACAAATGTATGGTGGTAGCTCGTCTAGGCAAAAGCGTAATACGCCTCCAAACGGGAGTGCAAAATAGCTAGCTGTAAATTCTGCCAACATGCCGATGAGAGTAAACAACGGAAAGCACAGTTAACTCATGCTTCTGGTGGCCCTCACAACGCAGAGGCAGTTAATGCCGATACAAGACTGCTAACTGTTGAATTGGAACTGGAAAGCGTGCAGAAAAAATTTCGCGAACTCAAAGATATGATAAACAGCGAAATTGAAAAAACAAAAGAAATTGCTAAAACTACCCTTTATCAAGTAAATTAATTCCAAGTGCACTTAGACTTTGAATTGTGAAAGAAACTTACAGCTCTGGACTCAGAGACCAACGACCGTATCAAATCGATAAAAAAAATATCAATATTGCTGAGACACTCTACACAACTGTAGTTAACAAGCGGCAGGCAGTCAGTGGCAAAGCATCACAGGTCGGGCGACAGTCCTGCCACACCCGAACTGATACAAGCACCGTTTTGATGTATTGCCCGATGTAATGAACTCTCAAAACACAAAGCAAATTATTGTGATTGGCGATTACAATGTCACCTCATCAGACCAAATCAGCGAAAAGAGATAGTCCAACTAGAAATACTCGGTAAACCAGGTTTGAAATTTGACGATATTGAACGAATAATCAAAAAGAAAAACATACCTTCTTCGAAACCGATCATGCTACAAGTCGGGGAAAATGACGTGGTGGCGCAGACGAAAGAAACATGGGTAATGTATACAACCATGCTGCAAACGTCAAACGAGCGCACGCGAATATCCATGTCACTGGCATCCTGACCCATCCAAACCAGAATCGATGCTAATCGAGCAAGCTGATATTTCCAACAATCGCATAGCAACGTTCTGCAAAGCACAACAAATCTCATTCTCGGACCATTGGGAAACGATGATCAACCTCAAAATCTATGAATTCGATAGAATCATCAACAAGGCACGCATAAACACGACTGGGCATGAAACCCTCGATAGCAACCTTCAGAATATCGGTGCTGGCCTCGTCACCGAAATTAAATAAAAAAACTTTCTCGACGCCCAACACAAGACTCTGCCATTACTGCCCAACGGAATGAGTCAATTGTCGCCGCCCGAACAAGTAGCAATCACGGACCCTGCAGTAACGTTAGAGGAACAGCCAATCAAAAGAGATTCACCACTGTCAAAAAAGTCCATCAAATACACAGCAGCCGCCGACCGCAACCGAAGAGTTTCTAGCAGGATTTCGAGCCAAAATACTTTCAAATGTTACTATGTAAACACAAGAAGTCTCCGAGAAAAAATCGACGAATTGGGAATCCTCGCAATTAACGATGAGATCGACATAAAAGCCATCCCAGAAACATGGATGAAATCGAGCACCAGAAATTATCTGGGCGAATTCACTCTCCCGGGTTTTCCTATTTAACAAAGATAGACTAGACCGTGAGCAGGGGAGGAGTATTGTTTCTCGTAAAAAAAATCTACTCATCATAGAAGTCTCTATTTCAAGCAGCAGACACGACATAGTTTCAATTCAAGTAGTCAGTTATTTACAAAGTGTCAAATCACACTAGTTTATCGTCACTTCAAGAGCACTGCCGCAGATGATATCGACTTTTACAACACCGTCGTCGATGTGGTCAGAACACAAAACAGTATAGTACTTGGAGACTCCAATATTCCCGACAACTAATGGGAAACCGAAGAATGTACGGTCATTGGCCAATGCCTGATTGACTTTACTGACGATAAGTTTATGAACCAAATGGTAAAGACACCTACAGAAGAAAGCAATATTCTTGATCTCATATTAGTGCAAGCGACTCTCGTGTCACAACCGTCGAAGTGGGTGAGCCCTTCGGAAATAGCGACCACAGCTGTATCTGTTTTATGATTGAGCTCGAGTTGAAAACGTCAACTAACTGGGAAGAAGTTCATAATTTGATATTAGCTAACTTTGATAGCTAAAGAGAGGCAATGGCGTCAGCAAGTATAACCCTCGGACAAGATGCCAATCAATCGCTAAGAAGTTTCTTGAGTGCACTTCAAGATATTGAAAATGACCATGTCCCTCGCAAAAACAAGCGAACAGCAGTCAAGTATCCTAAGCACTGGAAAGGAGAATTGCAGCGCCTTCAGTCGCATAAGAAAGCAAATCACTCTAATAAACAGAAGCACCCACACGACGATACTGCAAAAAAATGAATTCAAAATCAGCAGACTGATTTCTAAGACTGTCCAGAAACGAAAAAAAAATTATTACGAAAATGAAATTGCGGCCAACGCCAAAACTAATCCGAAACCATTTCCCAGTTATATATCAAGCAAAAAAAATCAAATTCTGTTATTGGCCCTCTTGAAAATGATATTGGTGAGCTAGAAACGACGACACTAAAATGAGTGTCCGGTTAGAGAATGCAGATATTCCTAATCCTGATGATATCTTAGCGCGAAGACAAACCTCAGCAAAATAAACTTTTCCCTTGCTAAAGTTAATAAATATATAGAAAAATTTAATGTTACAAAATCTCCCGGTCCAGACCGAGTTCATCCCAGCAAACATTTTCACCCAATCTCTCACAAATGGCACCTTCCCCTCTCAATGGAAAGAGGACAACGTCACCTCATTTATTAAAAAAAGGAACAAAAAGTGTCCCGGAAATTACCGTCCAATTAGCCTCCCCTCAGTCATAGGCAAATTGATGGAAAGTTTGATCTCGAATAATATTACAGAATTCCTTGAATTAAATCAGTTAATAGGTAACGCTCAGCATGGCTTCAGACGCAAACGCTCATGTCATGCTAACCTGCTGTTTTCTTCAAGAACATACTTGATTTTGACGACGTGAAATGTCCGATCGACATCATTTACCTTGTCTTTCAATAGGCTTTCGACATAATCCTTTACAAAAGCTTGGTTAGTAAATTACACAGCATCGATATCTGAGGTGAACTCAATAACTGGATAAAATGCTGGCTCACGGACAGACGGCAGCGAGTCGTACTTAATGGAGCTTCCTCCAATTGGGGTAAAGTTACATGCGGCGTGCCCCAAGGATCTGGGTTAGGTGCAGTTCCCTTCATAATATTCATAAACGATTTCGACAGCAAAGTTCTCTCGAACATTAGTAAGTTTGCAGACTATACCTAGCTAGGAGGAAAAGTTCAAACCAATTCGAGTGTGAGCAGATCCAATTAGATTTAAACGAAATTGTTGAATGGTCAGTAAAGTGGCAAATGAAATTCAATGTCAACAAGTGTAAAGTTATGCACATTGGTCATCATAACCCTAAACACGAATATTCAATGTCCGGAAACAAACTGATACCTGTCACCGAAGAGAAAAAAATTAGGTGTCATCATTAGTAAACACTTGAAAAGCAGCAAGCAATGTAACGATGCAGCCGAAAAAAACAATAACATGTTAGGCGGCAGGAAATCCAGCACAATCGCGTACAAGAGCAGAAATAGTATTCACATGTTATACACTGCCTTTTTCAGACCGCACCTTGAATATTCCGTCTAAGTTTGGTCTCCATACCTCAGAAAATACATCAATAAATTAGAGAAGGCCCAAAGTAAAGCTACCAAACTAGTCCCTTCGCTGCACAATAAATCGTACGAAGAGAGAGTGCGCCAACTCAACCTTCATTCGCTAGAGAAACGTTAAGTCACAGGTGACATGATCGAAGTGTGGAAGATTATGAATGGTAAGGAAAACGTCGAACGAGCAAGCCTTTTCACTTTAGATGCGAACGGAGAGACCAGGAATAATGGATCCAAAATTGTTGGCAAGCGTTCCACAATCGACATCACGCGCAATTTATCCACGTTTAGGGATGCCGAAGAATGGAACAGACTTCCTCCGGAAGTTGTGAACAGCGATACAATCAAAACGTACAAGTCACGGCTCGACAAATTCTACCAAAATCGACTCTAAATAGCTCCCATCTATAACACTTTCACCAGTATATTCGTGAAAATGGTGTCCGGCATTGACACCCATACAGTTTAATTAGTGCCCGGCATTGGCACTAGCACGGTAAAAAAGGTGTCCAGCATTGGTACCTGCTCGTTGCAGAACGGTGTTCAGCAATGACATCGGTCAGCAATGGTTTAACGACGAATGAAATTGTGACCATCTCAGATCAACACCGTGGGTTGGTGGCTTCCTCTTTAGGTGCTGATTTCAGTTGTTTCGGGTATCATTGGTAAATTCTATTTCCTTCAACAAACTTCCCCTTCATGGTCTACACAAAGAACTAATCTTCTAAAACCCAGTATTGGCCATAAGTCCTGTCGATGTCTTTTTACATTTGTAAACACTTGTAAACATAACCAACTTTCCACTTACGATGGTAGGATGGGTATGTGGTATGGTAGGCATCGCCCCGCGCTGCCTTAGAAAAGATAAAGCCGACCGCCCCTGATCTTCCCACGAGTTACTCTATTAATCCCCATGTATCTTCCCAAATCCGCTATATGGCCCACTTCCTACTGCTACTATTTTTTCATTCATTGAAATCTGGTTCGAAAGAGAAATGTGAAATTGAGATTGATTAATGAAAGAGACACTATTTTACAAAAGATAAAAGTTTGCCTATCAAATTCAGTACACAACTTGATATTCGAATTTTCGATGGTCTATCAACTCATAGGCGACACACTTCCGTAATTCGTTACCAAAATAAGAGTCTTTTTTTGTACGAGAGCTCAGGTATAGTGGGTTTATGATATCACTCTTAATTCTTCGGTCATCATGCACCAGGGTAACCTGTGACGGTGACAACGCTCGTATATTTAACTGCCTGAATCAAGCAAGTTTGAAAACATTGATTTGATACACACAAAAAAAAAAAAAACGTAAAAGCATTTGACGTGCCAGGCTACTTGGTGCGGTTTTTTAACTCCAGCGGAAAGTTGGTCAACCGGGCGGTGCATGGGAATATATGTTCAGTGGAGGCTGTTAGTCGGGAGCAACACCGTATGTATGGGCCTGATAGGGAACACTAGGAAGGGAACAAGCGCACCATTACCACGGCGCACTACGTGTGGTGAGATTACATAGGCCCTATTATCTGAAAATAAATCATGATATGGCAAACATTATGACGTGACGGTTGGCCAGGATGGGTTCACATTCAATTATTTCTGACGTGCAATTCACACTATTGGCAGACGTTGCCCTCGTTATTTCCCGCACCGTAGCGCCATGTTTCGACCCCAACACTGCCTTTTTATCTGCTCGGGGAAGTTGCTCTCTTTAAATTCTGGTCCGCGGGAGAGACATTTGAAGCCCTTACCGTTTTTGTATCTTCTTGTTGTTTCCGGGCCTCGAGCGGGGAAAGGACGGCAAACAGAAGGTCATGAGAGAGTCAGGGCAGGATAGTGTCTCGTTTAATATGTAGGGGCCCTCCTTGGATTGGGTTTGTTGGGTTTGTGATGGTTTGCTTTTTAAAATGTTATTTGTGTTATTGATTAGAATAAAAAATCAGAGTAAAAGAGTCTAGCATTATGTACACACTCATTTCCTACGCTGAGATAAGATTACTGATACATAGCTGATACACCGGGAAATTGAACGAGTACAGGTGATGAGAATTTATATAGCAAGTTGCGGCACTGCTGTGAAGCTGTATTGCGAAGCGGTACTGTGAAGCGGTACTGTGAAGCGGTACTGTGAAGCGGTACTGTGTAGTGGTACTGTCAAGGGTACTTTGAAGTGGTACTGTGAAGCGGTACTGTGAAGTGGTACTGTGAAGCGGTACTGTGAAGCGGTACTGTGAAGCGGTACTGTGAGGCGGCACTTTGAAGCGGGACTCTGCAGTGGTACTGTGAATCGGTACTGTGAAGCGGAACTGTGAAGCGGTACTGTGAAGCGGTACTGCGAGGCGGTACTGGAGATACGCGTTCAATAATCGGAACCACATGAATGGATTCGCTTCGACGGAAAATGTTAGGTGGGGAAACATAGAAACACTGAATTGACCGATGTATGCGTCCCGTTTTATAACAGATTTTTATTAACTTGGAACAGGATATTAATGTCACTGAGTTCATTGCAATACAGACAAAAAAGTAAATTACATATTTGGTTTAGAAAGAGATTACTTGAAAAATACTTTCGCATGCCTGTTTACGTTTGCAAAATTAACGATGAAATAAATAATAATGTTTAATTGTTTCACTGGAAAATCCTATTCTAAGTACCTAGTTATACTTTTTAAATGAAAAATTAAAGTTTCGGAGCCTCATTCCTGCTGCACCTTTCTTGCGTCTTCGGTCTTCTAGTCTCCTTAGCAGCTGCGAAGGCCGGGCAATGATGATGGACGCAGCAACTTATCTTGGGCTCAGGAAAATGAGAGTCCCACGAGGGCAGAGAGTTTTCTCATGCGTGATGTCCAAAAACATATGTGAATAAATCGTGTTTACGGGACACTGTTGTTGGATTTCATGGTAATGTTAATGAAGTGTCATTATGATCATTTCTCCTGATGATTGTCCCAACACAGGTATGAAATGTTCATGTATTATTTCATAATAACTGATGACATCAACAAAAACCTCGTGCTTATTAGTATGTCAACTGTCGATCTTTATCCAGCAAATAAAAATTTATTACAACGCAGCTCATCAAATGCTGGAGAGCAGCGCGATAGATTAGACAGAAGGATTTAGGGCCAACTCAGCTAACTATCTGGAATTTAACGCTTGTGTAGGGCGAATACAAATTGCCGGACAGCGAACACATAAACTCGGCAATTAAAACATCGTCGCAGCCAAACGAAAAACCTTCAGGCCTAATATGCAATAACCTTACAACATTGCACATTTGGATGAAACAAAATAGATGTAAAGTTACCCTTTCCGCACATTGCCCACTACCGAGCAAATTATATATTTTAGACACCTTCAAGAAATGACTTACACTGCAATGTTGAATTTCTTTGTCTGTTCGTCAGAAGGAATATGACATGTGAACGACAGATGACATTCTTTCTCACCCCGACGATCTACTCCCAGTCAGGAGGGAAAAATAATTGATGCAACCCAGCTTTCTCTGAAGCATCCGTGACCTCAGGCGGGAAGAATGATGTCCTGACTTCATCCCGAGGAGTTTTATTCTCTTTGTAAATTTGGTTGAGCTGTTCAGTTAGATAGAAGGTTAGCTTCCTAAATCGCAGAGATTTACAATAACAGCCCTTACCAACCACCATGCGTGATAAAAACAATGATAACACAGTCGTGAAATTGGAATGATTTTCGACGACATGAAAAACTGCGAACTGCGGAAGATTTATTTGACTGAAGTAGTTGTATTTTCCCCTCTCTTGGCCCCGCCACCAGAAACTTGTGATTGAAAAATTCCAACTCCATTTGAATTTCGTATTTTTCCACGCCAAGCGCCAAAACGAATTAGTTTGATTTTATTCCGACGGTCACCCCCTGCCGGTGGAGCACATTCAGCAGAGTTGGTGAAGGACGGAAGTTCCCCAAGGGGGGGCTCCATTGGGGGCCGGAGGGTGTTAGGGACCATCAGTGTCCTGCTGCACTCGGCCATCGCGTTGCAACAAACGCATAAAAATAACAATATCATTTGTTATGTATCATGTATATGTCTACCATTCTATTGTTTAAATATGATGAACATCCGCCTTTTTTTATATTATGACATTTTGATGCATGCAATGAAAGTTTCTGCAGCGAATTGCTGTATGAATATATCATACTACAAACATACTCAACTCAACTCGGAAATCAATTTTTAGGAACTGGGGAAAAAAATGCCTGTATTTAATTGTGTCGACAGGAGAGCAAATATAACTGGCAAACAAGCGGCAAACTCTTCGGTTGGCAATGCATGAAATTTTGATTCAGTTGATCAATTGAAGGTTCGTAGATTTTGAACTTAACAAACGGTTTGTTATGTTTCGAGAGGACATATTTACTTCTAGTCAGTGTCATTAAAGGGGAACTTTCATAGATTTTTTTATCCCAAATATGCAGTATTCCGATTATCGTATAGATGGTCTAATTAGAGATTTAGAATTCCTCTCGATATTTATTCAGGATAATTGTGAAACAATGTGAAGTAATTAGAGATCAGCAGCATCTGGTCACAAAACACCTACTCGAGACGTAGATAACTCCGCTCATCCTCAAACCTTTCTTCAAACCGACTGTGTTCAATTGGCCCAGACTCAGAGTAGTTGACAAAAGGCAGCTACGGATCATAAGAAAAATTAGATTGACCTTCAATACGTTAGTTTAACAGATGATAAAATTGTGTTAGCAATCATCTCTCAAAGACAAACGAAGCCATGCATTCGATTTGAGATTCCTCACACAAAAATTAACACTGTCACTATAGAGGGATTAGCCCAGTCCCGACAAATCATAAAATTAAACCCCTAATTTCATGCTTCATATGTTTCTTTCCGGTAAAGTTATAATAAAATAAATAAGTGATTGTATTCACAGAACGCTTCTTTCTATAACATAAAAAGAATATATGACAAGTTTTAGAGGAAAGGACACGAAAGGTCGCCTCTAAGGGCTGCATGTAATCAAAGATCGATGTTATATTCATATAGCTCCCTAGCACCATTTCGGTAATTTCATGCAACGTTTCATTATTCGAAATGGGAGAATATGTACGACATGAGTTTCTGCAACGTGCAGGTTACTGAAGTGTGAATCCGAAGCTATGAGAAAAAAAGGAGGTTGCCGAAGGGTTTGGTATTGTAAGCGTGCAACAAAAAAATGCAACACGGCACCCGAATATTATTGATATCCGATATGATGATTCTACATCAAACAAGTAATAAAGATCATGAATTCTGAATTTATTCGGTTACATCCGTGAAAAGTTTATTCGCGGTTTTCAATCATTAGTTTGCAGGCATTAGTGTCGGATGGGCCACTCTGGAATGGGTTACTTAATACCTTCGAAAACGTTAATCACGCCTAAAATAAAGATTGGAATTCTATGTTTTCTCTTTAGGAAATGAAGTAAATGTTACGAACAATTTTTTTCACGTTCCTACGTGACCATGTAAAATTCATACTTTTCTCATCATAAATATTAGAACGTTAATTTACTCCGTGCTCCTCATTAAATGACCATCAGTTCGGACAAACCGTCTATTGTATTATTTGATGAGAAGTGTTCACATTGTGAAAAAAATCTACATGAACATTTATCACTCGGATATGTAGGTAGGCTTGTGAAAGCTAACAAATTCAGAAAGAAATGTCCCTCCAAATATTCTCTGAACTCTTCTCATATCGTATTCTCGTTGAAACGTTCTTGCATTCTTGGATCATGATGAGACCATCAACATATTACATATTTAGGGGATCAAGGTACACACGGTTGGCTGAAATATCTTTCAGTAACATCATCCGTTGTCCTGGGTCAGCAGTGTTGTAAGAGGCCCGTTCAGTCGTTGACGTATCAATTTGTGCAAATAATCACGCAACAGACAATTGAATGGGCAGTCATTTTATTCGAATAGTCAAGTAGCTAGCTTTGTACTGAGGTTTATATTCGTGCACTATACTGAGGTATCTTGTAACTCTTTCCACATTAATAGTTTCCAGATTGAGTGGTTCATAACAAATATGACAGGCCAGCAAAAAAAAGTGCAATGCACAAGGTGCAAATAATATAGCCTATCATGTATTGAGTCAAGAACTCCCTGTGATGATGAGTACCTGTGATGACACAAGTCTCATCAGCACTGTGGACCTCGGCGAGGAGGAGGTGTTTCATAACTCACGGAGTTGATTGATTCTTTGACCACATTCGTTACTCAATCAGATAAAGCGGGCCACTTCTTGTCGTTTCTGTAGTGCATCGAGGCGGTTCGTTGAGATACTCCGTCCCCCGGCCCCTGGGGGGCAGCAGATACAGCAGCTCTGAGGACAATTAAGGTTCGAGAAAGATCTATTCGCTTGTTTTTCGAACATGTCACATCAAATGTTATCTAATGGGTCAGCCTAAATCTAGCCACCTCGATTCGTGCGCTAGGAAACTTTATGTTAGATGTAATGTTGAGAAATAGTTTACTCGATCTGAAGTTAATAATTATTTCATTTCATTTTTTGTTTCACAAGAGAAGTTGATTCATGTCAATGGATTAAATATTTAAGGAGCACAATATTGTTGTATCACTAATATATTGTCAAGCACGCAATTGGCGGCGATGAACACTTTATGTGAGAAACTGCGTCTACCAGTTCGCCCCGATGCTGTCGGTCTGGGAGACCCTGCGTCTACCAGTTCGCCCCGATGCTGTCGGTCTGGGAGATACTGCGTCTACCAGTTCGCCCCGATGCTGTCGGTCTGGGAGATACAGGGTCTACCAGTTCGCCTCGATGCTGTCGGCTTGTGAGATACTGCGTCTACCAGTTCGCCCCGATGCTGTCGGTCTGGGAGATACTGCGTCTACCAGTTCGCCCCGATGCTGTCGGTCTGGGAGATAC